>JZKD02S1780032.1:3750-27080 GCA_000966675.3 Picea glauca | reverse complement strand
AATTTCCTTTATCTTCATCTCATTATTCCACATACAAGCATGGGTCCTCCAACCATTCTTCTAGGATAACTCAATCTGCAAAGCGTCTTCCCATGAGGGATTTCACCATAAGGGGGCCACTTTGGAGTTCATCCATTTGTGAAACTTATCAATCATGATAAGACAATAATGAGTCATCTATACATTTTTACAATAGTGCATCATATACCAATGAAACCACATTGATCCATCTTCATCATGTATCAATGAAAACTCATTGATCCATCTTCATCATATCAATGACAACTCATTGATCCATCTTCATCTATGCATTCTCATCAAGGACAATACATATTACATTAAATAAATCATCAATCAATCAATCCTTTGGCATCAATCAATCAATCCTTTGGCACCAATCAATCACTTGAAATCAATCAATGACATCAATCAATCAAACCATTGGCATCAATGACAACATGATCCAATAAAAGGTGCTCCCCCTCTTCAGGATCTGTGGGTTCTTCTGGTTGAATTTCTTTAGTCATGACAATAGAAGTGGGGTCTGCATCGATGATCTGTGTTCTATCAATATATTTTAAATCAGATTCTGAATCAGATTTTGGCTCCTTGTTTTTGATCTTGGCACCAATGACTATTTTGAGAAACATTCATTGGTGTTGTGCTAGGGGCTTTTGTGGAAATCACACCATTTTCCGGTGTCCTTCTTCATCTTTCCGTGACCCTTATTTTCCTGTGGCTTCGATTAGTTTTTAGCAGACTGTTTGTTAGGGTTGTTGTTATCATACTTTGGTTGTTTCGGATTTGCAGACCTGAAATCCCGTTTGTTCTGGTGCTTAAATTTATACTCGATTTTAACAACATATCTATAAGCAAGACCAAGTGATGAGATGTCCAAAAAATCCATTTTAGTTTGGATGTATCTGTGTAGAGCCCCATCGTATTTCAAAACCAAATGTCTTTCAGAGTCTTTGATACCCAGCTTGGTACACAAGGTATGGAAGGTATTGGTGAACTCCGAAAATTCTTGGCCCCTCTCTTGCCATAGTGTGGTCCATCTCATGTACTGATCCTCATTGTTTCCAACAGGGTAATACTGTTGCTTTACCGCATGCACAAAAAAATCCCAAGTGGGCTTGGCCCCATATATTTCAGATTCCTCTATGAAAATTTTCTCCCAGTAAGTTTCCCACCAATTTTTGGCATGGGGGAGAGCCTTAAGGAGTGCTTAGGTGATATTTTCCCTGTCAGAGAAATTATGAACAGAGAAATAACCTTCTAGCAGATTTAACCATTTTTCTAGGGCATCTGCATCTATATGTCCTTCAAATATGGGAATATCAAAATTAACTTGTACCTTGAAAGGTGAGTTTCCTTCAAAGTGGTATCTTGATGAAGACGCGTCTATTGATATCGGCAGGCGTTGAAGGATGTGGACAAAATTATCCATCATTTCGTCGCTCTGTCGCATGAGAGCTTGCTCATGCAATAGATTAATAGAATCATCTTCTCTGTCATTTTTCTTTTCTTCTGCCATGGAGGGTTTCTTTGGCATGCGAGAGCGATTATCCTCAAGAGAGACAATATCGAGACCCAACTTGCTATACTCGAACCTCGTTGGGGACATGCACTAAAAAACGATCAAGAGAAGCCTGCTCTGATACCAGTGATCCAGATTATTTTTGGCACGAAATGAGAGTGGAGATATAATAAAGAAATGTACAGAGATATTTCAGATATCCAATAATATAACATAAATGTATCAGAGATGCAAACATGAAGACATAAATATAGTAATACACAATTTTCTATTTATGGGCAAAATGTACAAAGATTGTAAAAATATAGAGTGAAAGACTCGTTAGAATGGTGACAGCTTATCTCTGAGAAGAGATGTGTCTGATACTTGCATTCACAAGAAGATGATTTTACAATGAGGCTCAAAAGGCCTTTTTATCATAAATAAAATCCAAAAACCTAACCTTGTAAGATGAAAATCCAACAGTTTTGTGGACCCCGTTTTGGGTAGTTTGGTGTATCAACTTCCTGGGGGTGTAACTTTGGCATACGGTGTCCGTTTGGAGTGCATGATATCTCGTTGGAAATTTATCATCGAGGATATTAATTTTTGGGGCTCAATTAGAGCCTTTGGCTATCATTGAGAATTTCTATCCTGAAAAAAAATCATTTAGGCCCTCAAAATGGCCCCGGAAGTTAAAAACTCCTAAAAATAGTAAATTGCCAAAATTGGCAGAAAAATATTTTGAGCTACATGGAAAAGGTGGGTGGCCACCGATATCCACCTAAATCAATTAATTCCATAGTGGAGGGAAATATTTTTACCATATTTTTTGGATCCTCAAATTGATTTAAAATATTCTAAAATCAAACAATTTCAAGAGACAACACGTATTCTTAACTTATTCTAACAACAACTATGTAGTACTTTATCGTAAATGTTCTCACATCTCGGAATATTATATGTTCGATTAATATTAAATGCTTTGGCCTCTTGGTATAGCCACACACATCTTGTCATAGCCACACTATGTTTAATGTTAAATGATCTTACATCCTAGCATTACATCTTGGTACATTAAATAGATACTATATTAAAATCAATTACAATATTCTAGATATATTATAATAGGAGGAACAAAAATAGTAAGCAATAAATGGAAGAACAACAATGATATATTCAAAATAATATCAGAATAATACCAGATTAACACCAGAAAGAACACCTTTATTAATGACAACAATGTTCACTTACCTCTTCGAGGAGACAAGCTCCAATAGAGAAGATCTCTATTGCAATAATCTCCAAGATAAACCTTATCATACCCTGTACTCCTATTTATACTAAATCTATCTATCCAAAAGAAAAATCTAGAGGAATATCCTTCTAGAAGCAAAAGATTATATTAGGTATTCTTACATTTAACTTATTCTTCCTTATTTCTAGGCCTTATTAATATTTTACTTTATTACATGGAATTATATTATTCTACTTATGTGAGGGGTTAGGGAGGTTAGGTCCCTAACATGCCCTCACCCTTGAATAACAACCTTTTCCTCAAGGCTTAAGATGAGGAAATTGTTGTAGAATGGTGGTTGGCTCCCAGGTGGTGTATTCTAGAGTTGTATCTTTCCATTGGACTAAAACTTCCATGATGGTGCATTGATGGAGACGATGCTCTTATTGGTCGAAGACTGCTTATGGCTGAAACCAAATGGAACCTTCTTCATACAACTCAGGGAGACTAGTTTGAGTTTGGCACTTAGTTCCAATCACCTTCCTTAAGCAGGAGACATGAAAAATGGGATGGAGATTTGACTGACTGGGTAGAGCTAACTTGTAGGCCACCGATCCCACTCGCTTGAGTAGTGTATAAGGACCATAAAATTTGGGACCAAGTTTCTAATAATGTTCATCTTTGATTGAAGTTTTTTTATAAGGTTGTAGTCAAAGAAACAGCTAGTCCTCTTAAGCAAATTTTCGTTCGACATGACCTTGATCTACTTGTTGCCTCATGCAATTATGAGCCATGAAAAATTTGTATTTGAGGGCATGAAGAATAACCTCTCGATCTGTAATATTTTTGTCAACCTCTTGAACCTTCGAAACCCCTATCATGTATGAGAGAACCGATGGTGGATTTTGGCCATATACTGCTTCAAAAGGAGTCATGCGAGTAGTTGTATGGTAAGATATGTTGTACCATCATTCAACTAGGCGTAACCATTGAGCCCACCAATTTTTCCTCTCAGATGCAAAAAACCTCAAATATGTTTCCAAACACTTGTTGACAATTTCAGTTTGTCCATCCGTCTAGGGGTGACAAGCATTATTTTTAAGGAGAGAAGTGAGAGGAGATGAAATTTTTCCATAATTTCGAACAAACTTCCTATAATATCCCATTAAAACCAGGAAACCATGCAAGCTATTAAGAATTTTAGGGTGAGGAAAATCCTTCATAAATTCAATTTTATTAGGATCCACCTGGACACCATCGTTTCCAACAATATGACCTAGGTATTCCACTTCAGAGGCTCCAAATGCAAATTTAGATTGTTTGAGGAAAATTTGATGCTTAGAGAGGAGATGGAGAACTTGATTCACATGGGAGAGATGGGATTTCCAAGTTTTACTGTAGATGAGAATATCATCAAAGAAAAACTAATACAAAATGATGGATAAAAGGACGAAAGACATGATTCATAAGAATTTGGAAAGTGGAGGGAGAATTACTCAAGACAAAGGGAATTACCAAGAACTATAGTGACCCTCATGAGTTCGAAATGAAATCTTGATAATGTCTTCTTATTTCATACGGATCTGGTGGTAGCCAAAACGTAGATCAAGTTTGGTGAAGTAATAAGCACTACTCAATTCATCCAAGAGGTCATCAATGATAGGAATGGGGAATTTGTCTTTGATTGTGAGTTTGTTGAGGGCATGAAAATCAGGACACATGCACCAATTACCTTATTTCTTGAGTACCATGACTATAGGGGAAGAATAGGGGCTAGTACTAGGACAAATAACACTGAATTCTAGCAATTCATGAACAATTTTCTCAATTTGATTCTTCTGGGAAAATGGATGATGATAAGGGAGAGCATTGGGAGAAATATTTCCTGGAATGAGAGGGATGGAATTATCATGGACTCCATGAGAAGGGGGAAGTTCTTTGGGAGTGGTGAACAAAACTTGGTGGATGAAGTAGATAGATTGGAGGTCAGGATGCATAGAAGGTATCTCAACAACATGAATGGAGTGGAGTTGGGAAATAATGTGAGAATGACCCTTTTTGAGGATATTTTAAATGCGATTGGTACTAATGATCTCAGGGGAGCCTGTTGTGATTCCTTGGAACTTATATTGTAGTCCCTCCTATTGGAATTCCATGGTTAAGTCCTTAAAATCCATGAGAATGGGGCCGACAATGTGTAACCATTCGACACTGAGAACAATGTCACAACCACCCATGTCTATAGAAAACATATGGTATTTCAGGTGATACTAACCAATTTGGAGCTACACATTTTCACATTGTCCAAACACATTTCATGGAACCTCCATTGGCAATCATGATTTGAAAATTATTAAGGATATGGATGTAACAATTGACTTCTTGGGAAATGCGGCGATGAATAAAATTATGAGTGTTACCATTTTCCACAAGGATGATGAATTTACTATTTTTTATGTAACCAATTAATTTGAGAGTCCAGGGAGAAGAGAAGCTGGTGAGAGCATTAAATGAAATCATTGGTTCAACTTCTAGCCTGGATCGGAGGGTGGGGTCAAATCAGATGGTGGTGGTAGTTCCTCCATAGGTGAAACAACGACCTCTTCTTTAGAAATATCATCAATCACATGCATAAAAATATTATGTTCCTTACACTTGTGCCCTGAAAAATACTTGTCATCACAATTATAACAAAGACCCTTGAGTTGATGTTCAACCATTTCGGCCCTGGTTCATTTCTGGATCTTGAGGGGAGTTTTTGTAGGGGAAAAGTTGGTGGGTTTAGGGGGAGGAGGAAATGATGGTTTGTGGATCTGGGATGAGATAATCTATTCTTCTTCCTTGGCTCGTTGAGGACCTTCCAACCAAGTCTAGGGTCATGCCTGAGAACATGGGCACAAATTTAATATTTTAGGTCACTGATAAAGAAATCCCTGAAGAAATCATTTGACATGCCTTGGGATAGGGGCCAAATAAGGGTGTCAAAAAAGGGGATGGGTCCAAAAAGCAAATTGTGTTAAAAATTGTAGGTACCACTGGAATCAAGGTGAAGAGAGAAACCTAATGTAATTGGCCCCAAATAAGTGTGTGGGCGGGACAACTATAGTCTTTCTTTTTTTACTTATGCGGAGTTATACTCCAATCTGAAGAATTGTTAGGGTCCTAACCCTCACATAGGTAGAAAAATATATTTGGATGTAATATAGGTCAATATTAATAAGGCATTTCAACAAAATAGAATAAGGAAGATGTAAGAAGACCTAATAGAAGATTTCGCTTCTAGAAGGAACTTCCTCTAGATACTTCTTTTTAGTATAAATAGGAGTTGAGGGTATGAGAACCCTAGCTTGGATATTATTGTAATAGAGCTCTGCTCAACTAGAGGTTGCCCCCTCGAAGGGGCCCGTGAACATTGCTTTCGGATTCAAAGTGATATTTCTGTTGTTATTCTTATATCATTTCAATGTTATTGTGGTGAATGTCCTAGTTATATTGTTGTTATTCTGCCATTACTAGCATTTTATTTATGTTTTGGATACATTTTATATCTAGTATATTACAAGTGGTATCATAGCACTTTCCTTGGTAGAAAGTGTGGGTTAATTTTTTTTCAGGGTAGAGACGTATTCCGACGTCTTTAAGCCACATAGATCTATTGTTACACGCATAAACCTGTGGTTGAGGGATTCATACACGTAGGAAATACAAGTGGTACTTAAGCGCACATCTGTTGGCCACCCTTGTAACCCCTGTTGGTACCCCTTTAAGTGGTATCACATCAGACAACACCTTTGTACGGATCGACCTAGATTACCTGAATCCCTCTTTATATAAATTGATTGGTCGCTTGACTGCTATAGTGTCATAGAGAACAACACTCGGGAAGATACTCTCTAGTACATATGTAGTTGGGTAGTATGACTAAGGGTACGGTCTATCCTCCTTAGTTAGTGCCCTGAGATATTGGGCCAAATACTACTATTGGACCCCACACATATATCAGAAAGCTATAGCATAGGGAAAACCCTTGTCTATAGAACCCTCGAATACCTAACCCTTGGGGACAAAAACATAAGCAACTTTGTTCGGGTTGCCAAGTAAATACACATTTCTTTCTAGCTAAGCATTTGGGCATTTCCTCTCTGTAGTATTCTTCAGACCAGAGTATAACTCCGTAAAAAAAAGAAAAAAAAACAAGTCTGGAATTTTTTTTTCCATTATTTCAGACCTATTCCATTGGATTCATCTCTTCGCCCTTATCACATTCATCCATATCATTTTTTTGGCAAAATTTTTTTACCCCGCCTACCCCTTTTCAGTTCCCCCATCCTTGTGGCCTATACTCATAGCCAAGACTTGGAAGCTCGCTTCAACACCTTGCAATCTGGTCTCATTGAGACCCAACAAGAAGTGAAACAACTAAGTACCAATGTTTCCGCCATCAATAAAACCATGTAGTCCTCAATGGGAGAAATCAAACAAGACCTCACCACCCAGCTTGAATCAGTGTTTTCGGCACTCTGCACCAAACTACATATCCCTACAGATAACCCTTCCTCTTCCTCACCCCCACATACTGAAGGTGACCATTCCTCTCATTCACATACTTTGCAAAACCATCACTTTCAGCATGACCTACGCCTTCCACGGGTGGATGTGACCAAATTTGATGGCTCGGACCCCACTGGTTGGGTAACCCAAATGGAACATTACTTCTCTTTATATAGAATTACATATGACTTGGCCAAACTATAGTATGGTGTTCTCCATCTAGATCAAGAACACTAGCAATAGTGGCAATGGAGAAAAAATAAGCGTCAAGGGTATATTGCTTGGACACAATTTGTGGTAGAGATTTATGAACGCTTTGACACTGACACCAACCATTTGGGCCATTTGAAAAAGATAAAAAAATTAGGAACAGTGGAAGAATTTATAGCTTCCTTTGAGCGCTTGGATTTTAGAACAGAGGGCATGTCTGATGCCTTTTTCCAAGAGGTTTTTATCAGCGGCCTCAAGGATGAAATTCCAGCCCATGTCCTCATGGCTTATCCCGAGATTTGGGTGGAGGCTACCAAAAGAGCTAAATAAGCACAAAAGGTTGCATTTTCTCAAAACCACAAACCCTCCTTCACGCCTCACCCTAAACCAGTAAATCCCACTACTCCCTCTGCTCCACTAAAGATCCAAAAATTGACCTGGGCTGAAATGGATGAATGCCAACTCAAAGGCCTTTGTTATAACTATGATGACAAATATTTCACGGGCCACAAGCGTAAAGAACAAAATATTTTTATGGCCATCTCCGAGGAGATTTCAGAAGAATATGAAGAAACCCCCTTTATGTCTGAATCACCTGAATCCACTGACATAACCCCTCCCTCAGACCCTCCCGAAGTAGAACCAGTCATTGACCTCAATGATCTCACTGGCTTCTCCGCTCCCCAAATCTTGGAGCTAATCGGTTACATCAAGCATCGTAAGGTCATCATTTTGGTTGATAGTGGCAGCACCCATAATTTTATTCACCACCGCATTGCCCAAGAAACTCATTTCTACATCCATGTCGTCAATAATTTCCAAATCATGATTGCCAATGGTGGTTCCATGAAATGTGGAGGGCGTTGTGAAAATGTGCGTCTCCAAATTGGTGACTACCATCTGAAATCCCATATGTTTGTTATCGACATGGGAGGTTGTGACATTGTGTTGGGTGCAGACTGGCAAAGGAATTTGGGTCCCATTCTCATGGATTTTAAAGACTTAACCATGCAATTCGACTAGGAGGGCCACTAATATAAGTTCCAAGGCATCACCGCCGGTTCACCTTAGATCATTAGTTCCCATCGCATGGAAAAGATGCTAAAAAAGGGTCATTCTGGTGTTATCGCCCAACTCCATGCCATACAAGCAACAGATACACCCTCGATACCGCAAGACCTCCAAGCCATCCTTTCTAAACATCAATTGGTATTTTCCACTCCCCAAGGCCTCCCTCCTTACCATGGTGTTCATGATCATTCCATTCCCCTCGTACCAGGAAGTCTTCCTCCCAATATCCGTTCATATCGTCACCCCTTTTCCCAAAAATATGAAATTGAGAAAATGGTCCAGGAACTCCTTAATGCAGGCGTTATCCACCCTAGTACAAGCCCCTATTCATCTCCTGTGGTCATGGTCTTGAAGAAAGAAGATTCTTGGTGAATGTTTCCTAACTTTCGTGACCTCAACAAACTTACCATCAAAGACAAATTCCCCATCCCTGTCATTGATGACCTCCTGGATGAATTGAGTGGCGCCCAATTCGTCACTAAATTGGATATTCATTCAGGCTACCACCATATATGTATGAAAGAGGCAAATATTCCCAAGACTACCTTTAGAACTCATGAGGGCCACTATGAGTTTTTAGTCATGCCCTTTGGCTTGTGTAGTGCCCCCTCCACCTTCCAAAGCCTCATGAATCATGTCTTCTATCCTTTTATCCACCATTTTGTCTTAGTTTTCTTTGATGATATCCTAATCTATAGAAAAACCTGGACATACCATCTTGCTCATTTGGATTGAGTTCTCCATCTACTCTCTCAGCACCAAAGTTTCCTGAAACAGTCTAAATGTGCTTTTGGCGCCTCAGAAGTAAAATACTTGGGTCATTTGGTTGGAAAAGATGGCGTCAGGGTGGATCCTAAAAATATTCAAGCTATGCAAGACTCGCCTCACCAAAGATTCTTAAGAGCTTGCATGGATTTCTAGGCTTAATAGGGTATTATCGCAAGTTTTTTAAGAATTATCGGAAGATTCCAGCACCTGTCACTACTCTCCTCAAAAAGAACTCTTTCACTTGGACTCCAGCTGCTACTCAATATTTTCAAACCTTGAAGATGGCCATGTGCACCACTCCAGTCCTCACCCATCCCGATTTCACAAATACCTTTGTGTTGGAATGTGATGCCTCAGGGAAAGGAATTGGTGTTGTCCTTATGCAAGAGGGTCGACCTTTGGCCTTTACCAGCAAGCAACTATTTGAAAGAAATCTGGGCAAATCCATCTATGAAAAGGAAATGTTGGCTAATCTACATGCCATGGATCTATGGCATCCTTATATATTGGGGCAACGGTTCCAAATTAAGACAGACCATCAAAGCCTCAAGTATTTTCTGGAACAACGCATTTCCTCCCCAGAACAACAAAAATGGGTGACTAAACTCTTTGGATATGATTATGAGATCATTTATAAGAAAGGAAAAGACAATGTGGTTGTGGATGCACTTTCCCGAAAATATGAAGATGAAGGATCCCTCTTTTCTCTTTCATTCATTGTACCAGATTGGCTCCAAGCCGTTCGCCAGGAATGGCTACAAGATCCCAAAAGTCCACAGTTGATCCAGCAATTGCAGTCCAATACTCAAGCTTCCCTAGGGTACTCCTGGATCCACGAGGAACTTTGATACAAAGGTCATTTGTATTTAAGTAAACAATCAAAGCTTAAATCCACGGTACTTTATGAGCTTCATGATACACCCACAGTAGGGCACTTCGGGTTCACCAAAACCTATGACAGGGTCAAACGTTCCTTTTTCTGAGATGGTATGAAATAGGACATTCATAATTTTGTAGCTGAATGTGACGTGTGTCAACACAACAAGGGAGAGACAGTCAAATCGTCGGGCACACTACAACCATTCCCGATTCCACCTACTATTTGGAAGCATATCTCTATGGATTTTATTACCGGCTTACCCAAATTGGGAAATAAATCCGTCATCATGGTGGTTGTTGATCGCCTTTCCAAGTATGCTCATTTTTGCACCCTTCAACACCCGTTTACAACATCCACAGTGGCTCAAATCTTCATGGATCAGGTCTTCAATCTTCATGGCATGCCGCACTCTATTGTTTCTGATCGCAACCCAACTTTCACAACTAATTTGCAAGAACTGTTCAAGATACAAGGCACATAATTGCATCTGAGCACAACTTATCATCCCCAGACTGATGGCCAAATGGAAGTTGTCAACAAGTGTTTGGAAACATATTTGAGGTGTTTTTCGTTGGAAAAGAAAAATCGGTGGGCTCAATGGTTACCCCTAGTTGAATGGTGGTACAACACTTCATACCATACAGCGACACACATGAATCCTTTTGAAGCAGTATATGGACAGAAGCCACCTTCAGTTCTCTCATACTTACCGGGTGCCTCGAAGGTCCAGGAAGTTGAACTAACACTTACAGCTTGAGAGGCTATTCTCCGTACCCTCAAAGAGAATTTGGTCATGGCACAGAATCGCATGAAGCAACAAGCAGATCAAGGTCTCACTAAACGTCAATTTGCAGAAGGGGATCATGTGTTTCTTTGACTGCAACCTTACAAGAAAACTTCCCTCAAGGCCAAGCATTTTCAGAAGCTAGCACCCAAATTTTATGGTCCTTATAGCATTCTCAAGAATGTGGGACAAGTTGCCTATCAATTAGCTTTGCCCATCCATTCGAAGCTACATCCTGTTTTTCATGTTTCATGCTTAAAGAAGGTGATTGGAGCTAAGTGCCAAATTCAAACCAACCTTCAAGAATTAGTTGAAGAAGGATCCATTTGGCTACAACCAGAAGCAGTTTTGGACCAGCAAGAGCATCGCCTACATCAAAGAACCATCAAGGAATTGCTAGTCCAGTGGAAAGATACAACTCCAGCAGACGCCACTTGGGAACCAACTACCATTCTACAACAATTTCCTCATATCAAGCCTTGAGGACAAGGTTTTTTTAAGGGGACAGACATGTTAGGGTCCTAACCCGCACATAGGTAGAAAAATATATTCAGATGTAATAAATCTCAATATTAATAAGGCCTTTCAACAAAATAGAATAAGGCAGATGTAAGAAGACCTAATAGAAGCTTTCGCTTCTAGAAGGATCTTCCTCTAGATGCTTCTTTTTAGTATAAATAGGAGTCCAGGGTATGAGAACCCTAGCTTGGATATTATTGTAATAGAGCTCTACTCAACTGGAGGTTTCCCCCTCGAAGAGGCCCGTGAACATTTCTTTCAGATTCAAAGTGTTATTTATGTTGTTATTCTTATATCATTTCAGTGTTATTATGGTGAATGTTCTGGTTATATTTTTGTTATTTTGCCATTACTAGCATTTTATTTATGTTTTGCATACATTTTATATTTGGTATATTACAAGAATACTGCAATATTGAAATACCCAAATTATTAACAGGGAGAAATGTGTAGTAATTCCACAACCAAAATGCAGAAGGTAATGTTGCATGACAATAAATATTGTATGTTCTGTTTCTGTTTCCATCCCAAGGGTTAGGGTATTTAGGGTTTCTACAGACAAGGGTTTTCCCTATGCTATATCTCTCTGATAGACATGTGAGTTCCAATAATAGTACTCAGGCCAATATCTCATGGCACCAACTAAAGAGGCTATATCATGCCCTTAGCCATACTGCCCGACTACCTAGGTACTAAAGAGTATCTTCCCGAGTGTTGTTCTCGGTGGTACTATAGCATTCACATGGCCTATTGCTTTATCTATGGAGGGATTCAGGAGATATAGGTTGATCCATATACAAGTGTTGTCTGATGTGCTACCACTCGAAGGGGTACCAACAGAGGTTACAAGTGTGGCCAACAATGTGCACTTGAGTACCACTTGTAGTTCCTATGTGTATGATTCCCAAATCATGGATTTATTTGTTGAAAGACATATTTTTGAAGCTTTAATACGTGAGAATACGTCTCTACCCTGAAAAAAAATAACCCACAATTTTCTTCCAAGGAAAGTGCTATGATACCACTTGCAATATTCTATATATATTATAATAGGAAGAACAAAAATAGTAAGCAACCAGTGACATAACAACAATGACATATTCAAAGAGACTCGGAATAATACCAATTGACACTAGAAATAACACCTTTATTAATGACAACAACGTCCACTTGCCTCTTTGAGGGGGAAACCTCCAAGAGAGCCTATCTCTATTACAATAATCTCCAAGACAAAACTTCTTGTTGTGTTGGTTTTGTCACTTGGGTGAGCAAAAAAACAACACGTGCATGTCTATATGAGCCTGCTAGAAAAGACAAAATTTCGTGAGTGGATTAAAAAATCCAAACACATGTAATAAAAAAAGAAACAAACTAAAACAACTAAGAAAAAAAAGTTAGAAAGCATGAGAAACTTAGAACCATAAAAATCAACCAATGACCAAGATAATGCTACCAATTGACCAATAGATTAGTAGGAAAAACACCATCGAGAAAAATGAGGACTTATGAGTCCCCTCTTCCTCCTTGGGAGGTCGCTTGAGTTCCCTAATGGAGAGATCTTCTTACAATGGATGAAAAATGACAAATGGTGAAGAAAATCAATGCCTATTCCCTCAAGAGGTGAGTGGAATGGCCTATTGCAATGATGCTTAAAGGATCCAAAGAGAAAAGAGGACTCTCAAGGGAGAATTCTTGGTAGCATAAAAATACTATGAAGATATTGGTTTCTTAGTGCACCCATGGCTCTTATTTATAGTAATTCTTCAAGGAAAAATGTAATTGGTTCTTGGTGTGAACAAGGGGCATTTTAGGGCACCGTCTAGTCCTTTACTAACCCCCCATTCGGATTTTGCTTAGATATGAAGGTCAAATTAGGTTGGAATATGGTCCATAAGTGGTTGGGGGGGCGATAAGATCCATAAATGTGTTGTTCATAGAAGTGTGTGGCTTTTCTCGTACACAGTCTCACACTTGGCACAATGTGCGCTCTGAGGGCTTTGTTGACCTGCACACACTGTGCATTATGCGCATGTCAATTTTTTACCCAATTGTATAGTTTTTTTCCTTTGAAATGGATTTCAGTGTTGTAGATGAACTAATTGTTGTTGGAATTGCTACATTTCTTTAACCATTTGCGTGCAATGTTGCAGACGGAATTTCAGTGATAACAGATGCCCCTTGATGTGTGAGGTTAGGAGCATACATATAGCCGAAATACATCAATGTTTATTTTACCGAGAGTGCCATTCTAATGAAGAGTGTTGAGAGGAAATGCAAGAGAGATCCTCTAGAGGGAGAGGGGAAACTAGGGGACCCAAACCTTTCTCTAGGGAGAAAAAAGAAAATCTATGTACAAACGAGGTAGGCAGGCCCCATGATCGTGTCATGTAACAAAATGTGAGACTGTAACTGAAGATGCATGTTGATGTAGATAACTGCAATGCCCTCTAGGGATGTTGATAATGAAAGATGATAGTTATGAATGGTGAACATACTCTGAAGTGAGGTAAGGATGTCTGTAAGGAGTGTCGATGACTCGTAAGCATTGATGGCCTAGCGAATTTAGAGGTCTTTGGATGGTATGAAACAAATGCAATAGTCACATAGTAAGACCCACCGTAACATGAGAGTTTGTTGAATTCGAATGTTATGGGGGTCAACGAAATCAGGGAGAAATGATGATTCTCTCTGTTTCGTCTGAGACTCCTCATTGTAAAGGTAATGAGAGTCAAGATACTCCTGCCCTTATGGAAACTATGTTTATGTTGAAAAAAAGGGAGGCGTGACTCCAAGAAGAAAAGGGCTTCAAGAAATCCACTAGATGATACCAGGTACTGACAGGTAACATGGACAAATTCAAAATGCGGTGAAACTCAAGACTTCCCTTGGTTGGGGAATTTTGAAAGATGATTAGAAGAAACTATAAAAATGTATCTAGTGTCAGGGGGATGACTATATATGGGGTTAAATTGTGCCAGAGGCTTAAGAAAGAGGACAAAATTAGAGATCGTGGGTACATGGAATTTGGGATACTCGGGGTTCATGAATGATGTCGGAATGAAAAAAGAGAGGGGATGCCCCAACCAAGGGAGGCATGGGTTTCTTTGCCGAAAAAAAGAAGGCCATCAAGGGTGATGACAAAAAGCTAAGTAAATGTTGGAAACAAAGGCCTTTTACAATTACCAAATAAATAAATAATAATTTGGGTTAAGTGTACAGATACAAAAACGGGTGCCCCAGTGAAAGATGGCTTGGCCTATGAGGGAACAGGTTACGAAAGAGAACTGGTGGGGGGTGGGGGCCCCATGGGTGGGTTTGTGTATGAGATAGATGAATGGAGGAAAATATGCATATGGGAAAACTGATGGTGGATGAGATGGAGGGATAATGATACTACAGAGGTGCAGTCCATATAACCGAGATGATATGACCTAGGAGTTCATTGGGAGGGATAGAAATATGATCAGAAGATGTATCAAGTTCATTCTCAGAAGTGCATAATACTATCAGGAATCCCATCCCTAGGGGGTGAAATCAACATGAGTGTCAATTTTCCAAGGGGAACTTATGAATGGGACAACTCATGTGGGGAAAAGTGCTATCGGGTGACAGTACCAAAATGCAGCAGAGGTGGTGGTACTATAGAGCCGTATGTAAGGACCCTAAAGGTAAATGTCAAAGGGTATGACTGGGAGATACAATAATTTTCAGAGGGAATAATTACATGCCAGTGTTGATCATATACCCGAAGGGGTTGTGTCTCTTGCCGAACAAGTACCTACACACAGGAATACCAAATACCCAACATGAACAATATCAGATGATAAAGAACATATGACAACTATTTCATAAAATTTGGACATGAGTATGCGTACCTAAACATGATGTGAGAAAAATTCTCCCCCATGGCCAATTTTAGATGATGACCCAGGGAATGTGACTTTGTAGATGGTGGGACTAGGATCTCGTGGCTGAGAATGGATCAAAAAACAAAGGCTATGGGTTCTTGTAACTGAGTGTGGAATTTTGGAAAAAGGGACTATATATGGCTGGTGGGTTGACAATGCCACCTCATCTGTACACGCAACTGTAGTGATTTGACAAGATCATTCTGAGGAGATTTGGAGATTACAAGGGCATGAGTTGAACGATCCAGGATTTGTGAGAGACAAGCTAGTGAACTTATTGTCCCACATTGTGTGAGTCTAAGCGAGGCTAGCTAGGGACTGTACGGAGGGTCGTACATGAGGTTGGGAGGGTGAAAGACCTCTTGTGAAAGAAAAAGTGCTTGATGATGGAGCACATTCCATGGGAAATCAAGGGTAGTGAGTTCCTCCAAGATATCTTAGTCGCAGTGAAAACTGCGAGAGTACAGGGGATCTTAGGAGGTGAAAGGGGAAATTTTCAGTGGGTAAGTGTTATTGTCCTCAAGTGGTAAGGATGTAGATGGGATATCGTGTACAGGGTGCGAGGGATCGTTGGACATAAAGTACATGTCCTGATACTATGGAGGGTACCATGTTCTCTCAGGGACGAATGACAAAATATATCGAATATTAGTAATGTGAGCCATAGTAGGGAATGGATGAGAGGGATCTATCCGATATGTTTTGCGTACTGCAACTAACATCTGGAGAAACTAAAGTATATTTGGGAAATGATGAGTGTAATGGCCATATTTTGAACATATGGCACAAGCGAATTTGGTTCCCAACCCTTTACTTCCTGTAGTGGAGGATGTTGTAGTAGCACTAGATGTACTTGGTGAAGCGAAGAGAAATGTGGTTTCTTGAGGGAGATGGATCAGATTGCATAACTCAGGAGGAGTAGGACATCTATTAGTTGTGTGTCCCTCTCTTTCACATAGTGCACAAGGAGGTTGAACTCAGGGAGGAAGTGGAGTTGTGGGGTTCTTTCTTCTTTTGTCTTCCCCCAGTAGTGGCAATGGTGCCATTAGTTGGGGGTGAGGGTGGTGCGGCAAGATCCTGTACTCGAATATGCATCAGGATTCCCTTTGTCTGAGGAGGGAGATATGGTTGAGGAACCATCATGGGTGGATGAAGATACCCTATAGGGATGGCAAGCACCATGTTAGAAACATTAAGGGTCACAACTACCTGGAATGCATGGACTCCAGGTGGGGGGTAGAAGAAGGGAATTTGGGTAATGACTTGAGGGATTGTCTCCCAAACCAGGATTTTCCCCTAGAGGGGGGAGGAATCAGGGATAAATGGTTCAATGGGGTTCTCAAGGAATTCCTGAGGTAATACATCTCCCACTGGTGGAACTTCTATGTGAGGAGAAGCCTCGGTGGGAGGAGTAGTGTCTTTGACATCAATTCCATTAGAATATACTACACACACTTGTGTTGAAGGGTGTAGGAGAGGTGGTGCTCCATGGTATTCCCCCAACAAGCATGGGTCCTTGAAAATTCCAGGACCCATATCAATGAGAGAATAAGCATCTGAGCTAGTGAGGACAAGAGGAAGAATGTTATCGATGTCGGCAGAATGGTTAGGCTCATAATGTGTCATTTGGTCGATGGTGAAAATTTTTCTGTTGTGGGGGAACATCATCGTTCGAAACATAGAAGAGGCTACTTCCTTCATAGCATACATGTAGCTATGTCCAAACAAGATATTGTAATCGAGCGGGGTGTCGATAAATTCAATGTCTATGAGGATGGTTTTTCCCCCAAGTTCGACAGGGAAATTTTGGAAGAGCCCTTCAAGGGAGGATGGTCTACCATCGTAGGCTTGCAAGGTGATGGTAGATGGTACTAGCAAAGGGGAGCCAAGTTTTTTCCATACTACTTTGAACATGATGCATGTGGATGCACCTTCATCGATGATACACTGATGAACTGTGATGTTCTGAATCTTTACTGGTATATGGAAAGCTACTAGGGTGGGGAGGCGTGGTTCTCCACTATCTAGGTCAAAGGTGATGAGTCTAGTGTCTATTGGGTTGACTTCCCCAAGGAGGAAAGAAAGGATTTCTGTTGAGTTGGAAATTTTTGGAGGACCTCCAATACAGACATGGCTATAAGATAATTTTCTAAGTCATCGACCAGATTGTAATTGTGTGTGGCCCTAGCTTGAGGGTTATTGACATTCTGTCGCAATAGAATGCGAGGTATACATATGTTTGGTTCAGTGTTAGGGCGTGGAATCATCAAGGGTTGTCTGACTATAGATAGAACCACTTTCAAGGAGGTTGGAGTAGATTCAGGTGGCATGTCATATTGACTAACACGTGTTTGTAGGAGAATATTCTCTTCACTGGTGAGGAGGATATTGCGATCAGTTGGATTTCTAGGGTGGATGGGCCCTAGTTTTTTATACTTCCCTATTTGGGGTGGGTCAGGGCGTATCTCTTGTTGGGAATTAATCACACCTTGGTGTGGAATAGAGTTTTTCAACATGGTCGGGGGTGGTTGTTTCAATTACTATTGTGGGGCATGCTCAGGGGCAGGCAACGCTGGAGGATGTGGTGCATTAATGGATTCTTTAACCCGTTTGAAGTCAGCAATTACAGGACAATGGTGAGTATATTGTCCATACTCACCACAAAGAGAGAAAGGGAAGTTCATCCTAAGATTGTTGTTGTTGTTCTTCCCTTGTCATTTGTTGTTGTTGTCCCCTTGGGGGTTCTGGTTGCCTTGATTTTGGTTTCCCCCTGCGGGATGGTTTTGTTGGGGGTTATTCCCTCCTGGTTCTGGGTTATTATTGTTTCGGTTGTTCTTTTTCTTCCCAACATTATTCATTTGATGGGCTATATTTTTCACATTCAACTGTTCAAAATCCTAAATCTGTTTAATGGGAGAGGGTTGAACAAAGTTAACACCGACATGTGGGTGTCCTGGTGGAGGAGTAATTAGTTTTGGAGGACCAGGTAATGGAAAGAACAGATTATTTTGTGGAAACGCTCCATAGGGCGCATAGGAAGGTGAAGCGTTTTCACTAGTGCCTAGGTTATATGTTGAGGTAGAAGGTGAACCCGAACTTGGTTGAAAGGATGGAAGCATCATGGGTACCGGTGAGGGTCCACTCATGGGTGGGGGGGGAGAAACAAGATATGGTTGTTGGTAAGGGGGAAGAGGGTAATAAGATGTCCCTCCATATGGTTGTATATATTGAGGTGCATCATACATAGGTGGTCGTTGGCTATAAGGGTTGTGATGTGTCATGGAACCAATCAACCCATCTGTAGCATGGAACATCCTAGGTTTGTCCTGGCCAAATGGTACGGGTCTGGGTGCATCATGTAACACTATGTATAAGTAACCTGACTGAGAATAGATAAGGTCGAATTGTTGGGCCTTTTTGATGGCTTCCTCTTCTTACTGAGGAAAAGTGGATGCTACATCTTTGGCAAGTATAGAGACAAGTGATTTAAGAAACCAATCAAGGCATTGTTCTTTGGTGGTTTATTCTTTACAAAAACTACGTTGTCAACTCCATTCATGGATGTGGTCGACAATATGGATAGTTTTAGTTTGTTTTCACTCAGAGAGCAGTTCTAAGACAATGTCATGACAATTTGGTAGTTGAAAAAAGGCCAAAAAGGCCTTGGCCAGGGATTCAAAAGTCACACGGGACCCTGATTTTGTGTCCACATACCATTTGGATGATGGACCTATGAGTGTTATTTGAAATAACCTTAATCATATGGAGTCATCCATGATGTTGTTTGAAGAGAACCATAAGTGGAAGGTCATAACATGGTTGGCAGGATCTTCCACTAGGTTTCCTTCAAATTTTGGAATGTTGGGCCATGTGGGGTTATGTAGAATCGGGTCATTAGTGAGTTTGGTCAAATTAGGAATGTTGAGAGATGCCAAGTATGGCATAGAGAGATTTGGGGGAGGATTATTTCCAACCATTGTGTGAGTAGGTAGTGGACCTGATCCGTGAGACGGATTTGGTGGGGTTGCTTCTCCCTTGAGAAAAAGTTTCCCCCCCGCCTCCTTGTGAAGGAGAGCTAGTGGATGGATGGCCTTGGGAATTGGACCCAAGAAAATTGGAACCAAGTAAATTTTATCCCAAAATTTTAGCACTCACCGAGGTGTGATATGGTTGATCCAGTGAGTTGGAAAGACTGGGGACTCCTCCTAGAATAGGGGGAAGATTATGCAATCGTCTAGAATGATGGGGATTATGTGGTTACCCTATGGTTTCCAACTAGAAAAGTGGATGTGTGCAAATGGTGACAAGATAAATAAATGAACAAGAGATTTGTATATTTTGGACCTTCACAAGATAGTACAACTCACAATTGTATGTAATCAAATGAGCATCATACATAAATAAACTGTAAATAAGCAAACATGTGGGTAGGTGGATTTTGTCCATGTGGGGGAACAAATAAAATAAAATGCATGTGTCCTAAAAGACGTATCATCCTTCCTCTCAAATAGCATTGGGCCTTCCAAAAGTACTAAACAGTGGGGTCTGAGGCCACTGGAAGAGGAACCACTGAAGGTTGAAATAATTAGTTATAAAGAGGAGTAGAGGGTGCATATCCCGAAAGAGATGGAGATATTTCCCAATAACCACACAAAATATGATCAAGGTGCAATTGCATCCCACAATTTCCACCTGTGTAGATGTCCTAAATTTTGGTCACTAGGTACATTGGTCAAAGTGAGGCATTTAGATTTTTGGCCTCAGAAATTGGTCACGAGCTAGATCCCTTCCAAGAGTTGGGTGACTCAAGGGGACACACACAAAAAAACCGGACCTAGGCCTTCAACCCTTCAAGTGTATCTCCCTACCTTATGGTGTATAAACACTTCACTTGAAGGATTTGAAAGTTCCCTATTTTTCAACTTCTAATGTTTGAAAATGTCAGAACTAGATAACGAGGGGTTATTTAGATGCCTACCATCGAGATCCTACCTAGACTAAAAAATTTATTTTGGTACCTCCTATGGAGGAAAACTTAGTGAGTTTTTTAGAAACAATTTAGATGTGGTTGGTTAAGAGATTGGGGGTGTGAACCAATCTCGTTTGAATTAATTGGGTGTGGATAATTTCCAAAGAAGTAGTGGGACATTTCAGACTTCGTTTGGAGAAAACCTAATTCACCCTCCATAATTAAAAATGGAAATTATGTGAGTGAGGAGTGAATTTGTGTGTGATTAAGTGAAAAAGTGTGCCAAGTTTTTAATAATTTAGGTGTGAGATTGCAACATGTGTACTTCCTGTGGTTCTTACAAATCTTTGTTACCTAGCTTACTAAGTGTCATTGGTACAAACCTTGCAGAATTTTAAAATCCCTAAAGAACTAGCATGTGGACATATGGGTTCTTACAAATCCTTTAAACTCCCTAAATGTTGTTTACACTAAGAAAGCTTGAAAACTATCCTAGATTTCAAGCATGTAGGCATGTATGTGCCTGCTACTTTGATCCTTAAACTTTCCTAGATTCTGATGTAAACTAAAAAAGAAATTTCAAGAAACTATCCTAAGTTTTCAACATGTGGGCATGTATGGGCCCTTACAACTTTAAGATGATTTCAAAAGAAACTAAGAGGATCCCTAGGGGGGATTTGTCATCTCCTAAATAATTTTGTTAAGGGAGATGAAATGTCCCTTTAACCACCTTTCTGATTCTCAATATCACACTAGGGTGCGAGAGAAGAGCATACTCAAGGGTCAAAGTTAACTTCTAGTCCCAATGTAAGTGTTTTATGTATGATAGCAATAATCTCAACTTAAAATTTTACAAACCAAATAAGCCATCCATGTGGAAACCAAAGCAAAAGAGGAAATATTTGGTTCTTTTTACCCCCTAAGTGCCTATGGTTAGCTAACATTTCATATGGGAAAGGATTCTAAGTGGAGTGCATGTGCATTACAAAGTGCATGAAATAAACAATATGAAGGCTAGGGGACTTAAAACCATGAAAAAACCCTTACAATTTTGAAAAGATGGATATGTGTGCAGGTTGTAATTCTAATAGGTGTGCATAGGGTGCACAATGCACAAAATGTGTAGAGAAAAGAAGTTTGTGGTGTGCATAGTGCACATAGTGCACGTCTGTGGGTAGGAAAATCCGTGCACTTCCTGTTATGCATTGGGGGAGAAATGTTTGAGTGAAATACTCCTCCTCCAGCTTAGAAGTTTTCTTTTGATAGGTAGGGCTAGGCCAGTTTTGGTACCTGCAAGAAAATCGATTAAAAATAAGTGCTCTCTAAGATTAAAAAGGGTGGAATTTGATATCGATCCCCAGTATGGTCGTCAATATGTTGTGTTGGTTTTGTCAATTGGGTGAGCAAAACAACAACACTTGCATGTCTAGATGAACCTTCTAGACAAGAAAAAAGTTTGTAAGTGGGTTAAACAAGCCAAACACATGTAATAAAAAAAGAAACAAACTAAAACAACTAAGAAATAAAAGTTAGAAAGCATGAGAAACTTCGAACCATAAAAATCAACCAATGAACAAGATAATTCTACGAATGGATCAATAGATTAGTAGGCAAAACACCATAGAGAAACACGAGGACTTATGAGTCCCCTCTTCCTCCTTGGTAGGGATTTTGAGTTCCCTAATGGAGAGCGCTTCTTACAATGGAAGAAAAATGGAAAATGGTGAAGAAAATCAATGCCTATTCCCTCAAGAGGTGAGTGGAATGGCCTATTACAATGATGCTTGAAGGCTCCAAAGAGAAAATAAGATTCTCAAGGGAGAATTATTGGCAGCATAACAATACTATGAATATCTTGGTTTCTTAGTGCACCCATGGCTCTTATTTATAGAAATTATTCAAGGAAAAATGTAATTGGTTCTTGGTGTGAAAAAGGGGCCTTTTAGGGCACCCTCTAGTCCTTGACCATCCCCCCATTTGGATTTCGCTCAGATATGAAGGTCAAATTAGGTTGGGAGCTGGTCCATAAGTGGCTTGGGGGGGAAACAAGATCCATAAATGCATCATTCATAGAAGTGTGTGGCTTTCCTCATACACAGTTGCACACTTGGTGCATTGTGCGCTCTGAGGGCTTTGTTGGCCTGCACACATTGTGCATTATGCATGTGCTTCTTTTGGTGAATTTACACATGTCAATTTTTTACCCAATTGTATAGTTTTTTTCCTTTGAAATGCATTTCAATGTTGTAGATGAACTAATTGTTGTCGACATTGTTTTGTTTCTTTATCCATTTACGTGCAATGTTGTGGATGAAATTTCAATGAAAACTCTTCTCATACCCTCTACTCCTATTTATAATAAATCTATCTATTCGAAAGAACAATCTAGAGGAAGATCCCTATATAAGAAGAAGCTCCTATTAGGTCTTCTTGCATTTGACGTATTCTTCCTTATTGTTAGGCCTTATTAATATTGGTCTTTATTACATGGAATTATATTATTCTATCCACGTGAGGGGTTAGGGAGGTTAGGTCCCTAACATCAATTCACTAATGCATTGGTTACATTAAAAAATGAACACATTGGTTTAGAACAAAGACACACACCATTGAAGGTAGAATTTCTATGAAGTTAAGAGATTAACGATTGTAAATTTTCACTTCAAAATTTTCCTCTACAAGATATTCTTGTGGAATAGTGGTCGCTTCTTGTAAGTGGAGTTATAGAGCGAGAATAGAAGAATCATTACTTGAACTATTTTGGTGCATAGAAGAAAGTATCTTGAGGAGGTCATCATATCTTTGTTTCTTCCTTGGAGAACACTCCATATACAAAAATAAAACTAGTTTATCAAAGATGCCCATATGGACAATGTCTCTAAATAGCTCCTCTTCTGTAGAATTGAGGAAGACT
>JZKD02S1780020.1:91238-104158 GCA_000966675.3 Picea glauca | reverse complement strand
TGTGTGAAACCAATTTAAACCATTCATTGTTGCATAAGAGCTCTTGCCTGCAACTATGAAAATCTTCCTTTAAGCTTGCAACCTATATTGTTTCACATGAGAAGGATCATCAATCCAATTTGTAGATAACTAGCAAATTCACTCTTACTATGAACTCCAACCAGCAAGGCTATCTTCTCTTCCAGAATTTGCAAGATTTTGGGATATCTCCTAACATATTATATTTGTGGAATATCTACATCAGACTTACTCTCTTTTGTAGACCATTGCGAGATCTTCTTCTCTAGTAGTTAAGAGGCCATATGCACTTTCTTTTATGAAATCATGTATAGGTATGGTAATTTGCTAGGATACCATCGGTCTCTCTAGCTTGGTTGTGGTTGTTCTCTCTTACCACTTTAACTTCTATAGCATGAACTCAAAATGCTAGACCAACCCTAAATCTAATACCTCTACTACCCGTAGATTCCTCCAATGGGAAATCAATTTCAACAATGCGTAATTGCAACATCAACATTCATCCGAAACATGCAAAATGGTTACTTTAAGAGTGCCAATCAATCCGAACAAGTGGAAAAATTTCTCTCATCATGATAGTTGATCTCTTTATGGGAAATTCCAATCTCTTTGGTGGATGGATGAATTCTCATGTAGTTACTTCACTAGCATAAATGAAGACACTTATATCCTGAATGCCCGACAAGCATACGACGTTCCACATTCGTGTGTGGTCAATATGGTTGTGTATGGCCTCACCTCTCCAAATTAATGGTCACATGCCCTGTGGAAAGAATCAAATGCCCAAGTAAGCTAAGAAATTAACTAGACAGGTGAGGGATCAATCAGGTGGACGCTGAATAGACCAGGGAGGAACCCAAGACAATGTGAAGTCACCCAAAGAAACAAAAACGACCTAAGATAATGTTAAATTGACTAGGCCAGTGGGAAATCAATCGAAGCGAGTGAAATTGCAGACTGTGGGGGAGATTTGAACCTATAGGAAAGAGAAATTCACCCAACAACTAGAATTGAACCAAATTAGAAACTCCTATAGAAGTGCAACGAGTCTGAGATGAAAACCATCGATCTTTGGGCCTGGAAATGCATCCTACATTAGTAGTAACAAAGTTTTTATACTCTCTATTAGACAAAGCAAACCAATAATGCAATAAATCCACAAGTTTGAGTATATATCCCTCTCATTTACACTCCTACTACTCACTAGCAGCCATTAAAATCAGAACTAAAATAGGAATACAGAGAGCACAATCACATGGAAATATTGGAAGAATTCAAGACACAATGGACACCATATTTACCTTGGAAACTCAAATGCAAAAACTAGTTTCAAATGGATGCTTAATCTATTTTGGGAATCTGTGACTACAATGCTTTCATGGCTCTCTATCCATCCTCTCCTTTTTTGGCCCAAAAGACCCTTTGAGGGTGAAAGTAAAGGAAGAAATAAAGAAATCTAGGACAATGGGAAGGCCAACAGGCATGACCTTTCACTTCCCATTCCCCAATCTCTTCTCCTCTTCTATTCTATCATTTTAATTTTTAATTAATATATTTATTTTCTTCTCATTTCGTCTTATACCACTTTTACAATTGTATTTTTTTTTTAGTTTGTCTAAACTTCATAAATTGTCAAATTAGCTTATAGACACCGAATCTTACAATCGTTCAAGCGTTTCGATCTATTTTGGATTACACCTCCCTATTGAGAGGATTTATGGTCTCCAAAAGCTCAAAGGAAACCAAAATGGATCAATGTACCTTCTATTTGCTTCTTTGGAACATGGCTCTGACTTTGGCTCCTGGTTACAGCTCTGACTCTGGCTCTAGCTCGTGGCTCTGGCTGTTGGCTTTGGTTCTAGCTATGGATCTAGCTCTAGTTGTTGGCTCATTTGTTCCTACAATCCAGAAGTTTTCTCACTGACTCACAGCTCCAAGTAATGTCCAAATTTGAACTCTGCAATCAACATTCATCCCCATCTCTTTTAGACTAGGAGATGATCAGTCTTCATAATTAACGAAGTCAAGTTGAATGATGGTCTTATTGTTCAGTGTAACCCCTAAAAATTACTCCATCGTGTAAAAATTCCATAGAGGAAGTGTGGCTCATGTTCTTCTGCTAGGATCAATTGCTTCTTAACATGCAAACAATTCTCTAGTGCTTGCACATGCTTATAAGCATCATGTACATTTCCATATGGATGATAACCCTAGTGTGCAATCACCATTCACCATGCAACAATTTGTTTGCTATGATAGTTGTCATGAATTTTTCAAGAACCCGACTCCAAGGTCATCGACCTTTGTGCATCAGTCTCAGGCACATCTCTAAGAAGGGTTTCTTCTGAAAGATTGTAGGTAGAAATTGGAATGGGGCGACCTTGGTTGTTGGCATCAACTTGTTGTCATATTTGATGGTGATACAAACTTCATATGTTGTTATCGCCCCTTGGACAACTTCTTCTCCTTGATTTGGAGTTGCAATGAGTTCTTTACCTCTATTAGGCTTCACTTTCCACAATCTTCTCTTGGTTGTGCGGTTTATGGGGTGAATAGTTGGATAAATTCGCCAACACACTTCACTTCCCAATGTCCACTCAACTTGTAGAGGTGGAAAAAGTTCTTTATGTTACTACATGGACTGCTTGACATACTCCTCCTCTTCATGTACCTCTGAGTTCGTTATTGGATCGGGGAAGTCTTCTTTCCATTCATCCTTTGAAAGCAATCTAACTTATGGAACATGGCTTGCTTCCCCCATAAATATGCCTCATGATGGCCTTTCTTCCCATAGAAAGAGCATGCTTCTAAGTTTCAACAACTCATCACGTTGTGGCCTATCTTCTTGCAGCAGTGACAAATAAGGGATATACTTTTTTATGCATACCCTTTGGTCTTCCTCTCCTTCTTGCCCTGACTAACTGGCTTGTCACTTTGTTATACACCATTTTGTCACCCTTTGCTAATTGTCATAGAGTGTCACACTTCACTTTGCTAAGTGTCGCACTTCACTACACTCGGTGACGTTAGTGTCACAAATGCCATGGTCCATTATGCTAAGTGTTGCACCTTATTCGTTGCACTTTTCCTAAGTGTCTCCACCTCAACACCATGCAAGAATGATCCATTACATTCCCTTGAGCATTAGGAAGAAGAATACACCTTTAAAACCCTGCAAATCTGACCTTTTCCACTCAATCCTCGCTCTATTTATAATGCTAGGGGGGATCCATACTCCTGTTATAATGCTAGGAGGCATCTTGGACGCCATGTACATGTCTCTAGGGGAGCGTCTATGCATATTTGGTCAAAAACCATGAATCTAAGGGGAATCTTCGAGGAAGTTCTGGATGGTTCTAGGTTTGTTTTCTTGTTTGCATCAAGATATGATTCGATCCTTCTTCCATCCTATCTTCGAGCAATCATAACCATGAAGATAACTCAAATCCTAACCTAATCTACCTTATCCTCAACTACACTCCTGGTTTATCCTAGTGCTTAGCATTTTATGCATCTATATAACCATGCCATTTCAAAGTGAGAGGGGATGGAAAACAAAGGAATACATCAAACCTATGATCTTGTGAAAGACAACAAAAAAAATGTGAAAATTTTGAGTTCGATTCACGTTCAAGGGCCGAAGAAGGAAGCTTGGAGGATTACAACATCATCGGGTTGTAAACTTCTTGCTTTTCATTCAATATAAGAACTTGACCTATTTCTCTTATATTGTCTTATTAATTTCTTGTTGATCTGATCACTTTATGTAATTTATCGATGGGTAGGGTTGCTATTACCTAATTATAGATAGGAGGAGGAGGAGGTTTCTCTATTCTCACAGGTTTGAATCCATGAGGGAGTTGCTTGGATTGGAGCTCAACCATTGGAGCAAGGAGAACAAACGTCAGAAATCAAGTGCACATACCTTCTCTCCTTCTCTCTCAACCCTCCTACAAGAAAATAGAATAATGAATTAGGAGGATGTTAGCCTCCATTTGTTAGAGGTTGTTTCACTTGTAGGAAACCCAAGTGAGGGGAACTCAACCTATTCGCAAGGGGAGAATTCTCACCACAGTAAATTGGTGACTCTGTTGGGGAGAACCATCTAGTTCTTCTTCGGTTTCTAGCATTTTTAATCCTTTGAATTTGTCTACACTTTACTTCTTTTGCTTTGGCACCCTTCTGCTCATCAAATCTTTGACTTTTTTTCTGAGAAATTTTGTCAAATTTGAGCCTTCACGACTCGTGCAGAGCGTCCATTACCCCTTGGACACCCCATGTATAACTGCGACAGAGCATCGTGGATGCTTGTTTCTAGGACATTTAGGAGCATTCATCACCCCTTGGACACCCTGTTTGCCATTCTAGAGGAGCTTCCTCCTGTAGCAGATGAGTTTTTGAGCCATGTTTTATGTTTTTCTCAGATTTTGCTTAGCTTCTCTATGACTATTTGAGGTTCTTTTTTGTGTCTCTATTATCAGCTCCATGTGGTTGGATGAGTTTGATCATCTCTTTTATCAAGAGATTTTGGTTGCTTTCTTTCACATCCTCTTTTCAACTTGCTTGTGAGTTTGAGCTTGCCTAGTCTTTTAACCCAGAGGCTCCTACTTTGTCTCTGACTTTGCTTGTTTGAGAACTTGACATGATCACACATTTTCATTTCCTTTTTTTGGGTTTGCAAATGTTGATTGGTTGTGAGCCTTTTTATCTTCATTGAAATGTCTTGCTTTTCTAGATGATTAGGACTCTCTCGTCTACCACAACCCTGTTTTTGTTGCTCGTGTTCTGAGGATTTTTCGTGAGTGTTTGTCTTCATTCTCCTTTGTATCTTTGAGTCCTTGGTTGATAAGATCATCTCACACTTGTTGTCTTTAAGTTCCCATCTTTTTTAGTGCATTTTGTTTGATTACTTTTTTTCCTCGTATTTCTTTGTGTTGAACATACATCCCTTTCATTTCTCTTGAAAGTTAAGAAGTGAAAAGTCTGCATATCTCCTTGCATACATTATCAAACAAAGAAGTTTTTTTCATTCCTTAGGAATTTTTTTGGGTACACATTTGGAAGAAGAGCTAGTTTTGCATGTGCATTTATGTTTTCGTAAACATTTTCCTGGTTGTTTGGTATCATATTGATCCTTGAAATTGAAAGTTGCATAGTTTTGAGTTCTTGCTTGTGATAAGAAGAATAGAACTATTATCCTTCCAATACATAGAATTCATCGAAAAGAATGGACTGCATCTCATTCTTTTGCATTCTACTGGATTCTAGTCTTTTACACATCATCAGTTTCATCTTTGTGAACCCTTTGAGTAAAAAACCATTAGAATCAACCACGTGCTAATAAAATCAACTATAACATTTTTTGGTTTTAGCACACCAAGAACAACACGGGATTAGGGTCTTTGGACTAGGGAAAGTGAGTAAATCGTCCAAGACTACTAAACAGACTGTAGAACACTAGCGAGTGAACAAATCCAACTTTTGTATAAGCATAGTTGGGAACCCCCTCTCACACATGGGCTAAACACAAGGTCACGTGCAGAAGAGCATCACGTGCAGAAGAGCATCAAAGATTACCCCTCCAAAGCTTGACCAATCGTAGTGGAATGAGCGTATATTGGGGGGTTTTCTTGAGAAACCATTGGTTTCATTTGGTCTCGGTGCTTCGTGAATCCTAAATCTGTTCGGGGTCCTCTGGAGTCTTACCAGTCCACTTGTCTTCATTTCTCTTGAAGAGCTTCAGACTTTGATATCCTGCCCATACGTTCGGTCCCTATTGTCCATTGTACCCACCCGAAGGCTGAATGTGAGTTGGTAACCTTAGTGGCCTTTCCTAGGTATCTACATATGTGACTATGGGGGGATTCCTATGGTACCTAGGGCAGACCGTCGTATCACACTCTCAGTACCCTTGGAGGGTGATCCTGTGAAATCGAGGGTTTCTTGCACTGAGAAGGGCTGTTACATGGAGGTCGAGGTAACTACTTCTCATTTCTTCACCGACTGCTTGACATCCCATCTTTAGAAGATCTTTGAACCTATTGTTGCTTGGTTCATTGCTTTTAGTTTTCCTAGGGGTGCGCTTCTTTGACTTTCGTAGTCGACCTTAGGATCATAGATTTTACGATATACAAGATATGGAACTTGACGTTCTGGAACCTCAACCCAATGTTTCTTATGAAGGAATGATCGAGGATCCAACTTCTGAAACCAGGAGCGTAGCTCCTGGAAGTGACCATCACGTAGAAGAATCGATCACAACCTTTGTAGAAAGCATTGCATCTTACACAAATCCTCTTTTTACTGATCCTCTTGGCCCACCACTCATTGATCCACCGTCCACGAGATACATCGATGCTTTTTATTCTTATAGATTACCACCCGATTCCACCATTACATCATCTTTTGGCGTGAACCAATCATCTTTTGGTTTTCCTGAATGACTTGGGACTTTATATTTTTCCACAAATTATGTAGTTAATACTGATGGTGCTTCTTCTCTACCAGAAACATCAGTGACCCAGGTAATCCCTACTCAATCACTTGCGCATACATCTTCCTTTACACATGGGTCGAGTAATATCCCTGCTTCACTATTTTCGCACATGCACACACCAAGTGCTTTACTTGGTCATCCCTCGGTCATATAGCCAAGGGTCAAGTCATTCATAAAACCATGGTTCCACAAGCTACTCAGCCTCCAACTTGACCATCACAGATTAGTGCACCCTACATATGAGGTCAATATTTAGTGTGAGGCTAACCTTTAGTTGGGGGAAAACCTTCAGTTGCAAGGCAACCTTCAGTTGCAAGGCAACCTTTTACTAGGGGACAACCTACACGGTCGCAATATCAACCTGCCTATGGTCATTCCGTTCCTACTAGTCCTTCTATCCATACTACCACTGGCCTATATTCCTGGATATCCATTTCCAGGAACTACTAACCCTTTGTGGGGTCAACCCAACCCGACGGACATTCTTCCGCAAGAAAAATTTTCGTTTCAATCTGTAAACTCCATGATTCCAATGCAACAATCCCTTGAAACTCAATACATGGGGGGACCATCATGTCAATCTCAACACGTTGGAGGTCCATCTGTTATGTCCCAACACATGGGTGGACAACTAGGACAATCGCCTTATATAGGCGGACAATCAGGACAACCCCCTTTCATAGGTGGACAACCCGAGCAACCACCATATATGGGAAGACCATCTAGCTTTTCCATCTCGCCGCAACTTGGATATAGTCCTACTAGTGTTCCCATGCCATAAGATTACCACCAGTATCCATAGGCCAACCGATAACTTCTATTCTTGGCTACATTAGATCTGCCAAATCTGTCGCGTTTGACCAAAGATCCCATCCAGCATGCTCCATCATGGCCCGCCGTCCCTACCAAATTACCATCTGACATCCCGAAATTCGACAAAAAACCTAGGGAAGATATTAACAATCATGTTATGACTTTCGGTTTATGATGTTCTTCCAACTCTTTGATGGATGACTCCATCCGTCTTAGACTTTTTCATAGAACACTTACAGGTGCCGCAACAAAATGGTATATTGAGTTGCTGCGTAACTCCTTTGTCGACTTTAATCCTCTTGCCATGGTTTTTCTTACGCATTTTCAGTTGCCTATATGTTATGAGACTGGCACAGATATTTTGACCTCACTCCGACAATCCTCCTCCACCCACATATCTGATCATATTCATGAGTGGAGACGGCGGAGACGTTTGATTAAAGCTCCCATTTCGGACCAACTCCTCGTGGATTGGTTTACAAAGTCGTTCTGATCTCCCATCACATGTGATGTTGCTATGGGAAATGTTGTTACTGAGGAGCAGGCTATCAGTCATGCACAGTATTTGGACTTGGTCTTTTCCTAGTCTGACACAATTTATGATCTGATCCCTAATGCTCCTCGTCCATCGAACGATCCAACAAAACATGCTCCAGAACCAAGTTATGTTTCAGATGCCAAGACTACTTCTGCTCCTGCTCAAACCTCTGAGGCGAATGCAGTCCACTCCTTTTCATCTCAGCAACCAAGAGGTAAGAAGTAAAACAAGGGTAAATCCAATAAATCCTCCAACGAGCAGGATAATACAAAGACTGTAGATACTCAACCGAATAGGAATCCTAAGTTTCCTTATATAATTTGTGACGAAGACCACTACACAAAAGACTGCCCTCATCATCAGGTTATCGCTAAATTTCTAAAGGGTACCTCCCAACCGGATCAGCAACAAAATATGGCTGTGCAAAATCCCGCCGCTCCGCAAGGCGGAAATGCAGGTCATTCCCACCATGGGGATGCTTCCACGAGTGCCTCTGAGGTGTACATGTTGAAGGTGGTTAATGTGACAACTCAAGCAAACAATTATGACACTCCTTCGGGTGATCGGACTAAGGGAAAGGTTGTCAATCATCCCTCCACATCTACTCCTCCTCCATCTTCCAATCCTCTTCAGATTGAGAAGCCAACCTATGCCGTAGTGTTGCGCCCACCCAAGAGTGTAATTCGAAAAGCAAAATTTAATCAAAATGCTTGCGCTTCCCAAAACTACAACATCGTTGAAGATTTATCGCAAGCGCCTTGTGCTATGCCATCTGTCAAAATCCTATAGAACTGTCCAAGTCAACGTAGAACCTTGTTGTCGTCCATTAGAGCTATGGATCAAGAGGCGTTGAATCTGATCATGTTTAATATGGATTACTTTAAGGAGAGGCTCTCCCACCACTTAACATTCCAAATTCAAGTTCTGGTTGGTGGAAATAATTTCCATCGTATTGTCTTGGATGAGGGAGCCTCCATCTGTGTTATGTCTTTGCCTTGTTGGATAGCCCTAGGTTCTTATAAACTCACCTCATCTCCGACCACCTTGAAAGTGTTTGATGGACTTGGTTTCCAACCTCACGGACTCTTGCAATCGTTCGTTGTGACATTAAAGGGTAAAAATGTTTCAGTCGATATCGAAGTGGTTGACGCACCCCTGGATTACAATTTGTTACTTGGTCGTAGTTGGTTCTATGCAATGACTATCGTCACATCTACAGTGTTTCGTGTCTTACGATTTCCCCATCAAAGAAAAGTTATCACTATCGACTAATTGGACTATATAACTCCAGATCTCCACAATGTTGTGATGAATGATGTCCCTTTTCTCGGACAGTCTAGTCTTGAGAGTGCATGGGTAGGTCTCCTTAACGATTCCTCACTCATGGGGGGTTTGCTTTTACCTACTCCTGCCATCCCGCAGGTTACCACGTTAAATATGATTTCAACTCGGGTGCAACAATCCATGGGATCATCTGATCCTTTTGTGCTACTTGGTCTTGACGAGCATAGTTCAGTGTATCTATTCATACCAAGTCTCACTCTGGACCGCGTATTTGAACCTTATTTTCCTCCACCCAGTGAAAATGTTCCCATTAGTAACCAGCCGCCTAAATGGGGAAAGCATAAAAGTTGTTGGAGGAAACGACGCTAGGCGGGCAGGTCTCCAACGTCTAGGCATCATGCTAGAGCACAACCACTAGCTTATGTCATGCAAGCTGGTGACAAAACATCTCCAGAGAAACACACTACTAGGAGTGATCCTCATTTGAGGGTCGTTCCCATCGTAACGTAGTAGTCTTTCCTAGAACGAGCTTAGTCTTCGTTCTTTCTCGTGGTCGTTAATACATGAGAATAGGTTACCGAGCTCAATATTTGTTCTTTCTCATGCTCGTTAATACATGAGAATAGGTTACCAAGTATACTTTTATCTCTTTTTTGGACTCGTAAAAGCTATACGAAAATGGAACTCTTTGGAGTCTCTTTTAAGCTCTTTTCAAACTCCCTAAACATGAAAAGATTGTTGAATGAGCTTGTTTCCTTTCACACTCGTTAAAAGGTTAGAAAGGGTGTCTTTCAAGTGATAGCTTACCCCTTTTTCGGCCTTGTTAGAATAATTACGAAAAATGAATATTCTAATCAAGCATGATTAGAAGAGTTCTCCTATGCATCGTTTTATACTTTTTCGGACCCTGGGGGCTAACTTTACGAAAAAAGTCTATTATGGAGTCTTCTTTATTGAATATTTTCAAACACTCGAAATATGAAAAGACCATCGAGTTTTCTTCCTTGGACTCATAAAATCTACGCCAGGAAGGATCCGTCTAGGACCAAACCCTTCCTTCTTCAGGTTCGTTAAACATCTGAAGATGGGACTAATCGAAGATGAGTTAACCGAGCATTTGTTATCCTCCTCGAGCTCGCTAAAAAACAAAGAGGTACTTTCCTATCTGGGTGGGGGAATTTTTTTGAAAAGTGGCTCAAGTTTTTCATTTATGGCAACTTAATGTCGCCCTTGGACATGGCACTTGTTTGAATCCCTTGTGTCGTCATACTCTTTTGACTCCTTCAGAAGAGAACCCTTGGTTGTCATCTCATTCCATGCATCGTCGTACTCTTTCGACTCCTTCAAATAGATGTATTGGTTATCGTCACACCATCATACTTCGTCTTCATGCTTTGTTGAGTCAATGCTGCTAAGTCATTCATTGTCCTCCCATATGTTCAAGGGAAGTCAACCTCTGCATTTTCACCCCTTTGTCCATTCACTGTCATTTGTTCCATCATTATTCATCACTATCCTCATTTGTTTCATGTTGATGATGGGGGATACATCATGGACCTCCTTTGACGAGGCTATTTCCGTCGACATCAACACATTATTCGAGAATTAGAATTAGAAGCCAATCAATACCTTGGAGCCTGCATGCCTCAATGACAGGTTTCCTCGCTTTCGACAGTGGGTTTTACATCATTGACCCCTGATCGATCAATTTTGCGAGTGTTCGACTTCATATCATCTATTCACATTCGATGGAATGTACTTAGATTACCTTGTGAGTCATTATCATCATTGGTGATTTCCCTCTCACTTGTTAATGGTATACATCATTGACCAATAATTAAGTGGTTTATACCATGTTCGACGCCAAGACCTATATTCACATGGCTAGATTCGTACTATTCAGGACCGACATTGAAGACCCTGGGGGGATTGTTCAGTAAACACTCATTTTTGTTATCTGCCTTCCTCAGGCTGCGATGGCTTTTATGAAATTGTGATAAACATTGTGACATAGATCCACGTTGTATTGGTCTATGGCTATGTTATGTCATGTTGTAGTTCCATTGTGTACAATCTCGTGGCTACATTTTGATTGAGTCATGGAGATATGGATCCACATTGTATGTTTGGTGGTCATATCCTTAGTCGGTGCTTTCATGGATCCACAGTGTATTGGTCGGTGACCATGCTTTGAGTTAGATGATTCTGAGTATGGGTATGCCAACCTCGAGGATGATATATGTATATTGATGGATGTTTTCTTGCTTTTTCGATAGGTCTTCTAACTTCAGTCCCTTGATTCCACATTATTACAAAGTGTTTCAGACATCGTTTTTCTCCTCTTATCTCACACTTTGGGGGGCATCTATTATACACCATTTTGTCACCCTTTGCTAAGTGTCGTAAAGTGTCGCACTTCACTTTACTAAGTGTCGCACTTCACTCTGTTTTGTCAGGTCAGTGTCACAAATGACATGGTCCATTATGCTAAGTGTCGTACCTCATTTCTTTCATTTTTCCTAAGTGTCTCCACCTCAACACCATGCAAGAATGATCCATTACATTCCCTTGAGCATCGGGAAGAAGAATACACCTTTAAAACCCTGCAAATCTAACCTTTTCTACTCAATCCTAGCTTTGTTTGACCATGGATGCCCCCTTACCATGCTAGGGGGGCGTCCTAGATGCCCTATACAACTCTTTGGGGGAGCGTCCAAGCAGATTTGGTCAAAATCCATGAATCTAAGGGGAATCTTCGAGGAAGTTCTAGATGGTTCCAGGTTTGTTTTCTTGTTTTCATCAAGATATGATTCAAGCCTTCTTCCATCCTGTCTTGGAGCAAGCATAACCATGAAGATAACTCAAATCCTAACCTAATCCACCTTATCCTCAACTACACTCTTGGATTATCCTAGTCGTTAGCCTTTTCTGAATCTATATAACCAGGCCATTTCATCATGAGAATGGATGGAAACGAAGGAATACATCAAACCTGTGATATTGTGAAAGAGAACCAAACCTTTGTGAAAAAGCTGAGTTGGATTCATGTTCAAGAGTTGAAGAAGGAAGCTTGGAGGATTGCAACATCATCAGGTTCTAAACTTCTTGCTTTTCATTGAATATAAGAACTTGACCTATTTCTCTTATATTGTCTTTTTCATTTCTTGTTTATCTGATCACTTTATGTAAGTTATCAATAGGTAAGGTTGCAATTACCTAATCATATATAATAGGAGCAGGAGGCTTCTCTATGCTCGTAGGTTTCACTCCGTGAGGGAGTTGCTTGGATTAAAGCTCAACCATTGGAGTGGCGAGGACAAACGTCAAAAATCAGGTGCACATACATTCTCTCCTTCTCTCTGAACCCTCCCGCAAGAAAATAGAAGAGTTAGTTAGGAAGATGTTAGTGCCCATTTGTTAGAGGTTGTCTCATTTGTAGGAAACCCAAGTGAGGGGAACTCAACCTTTTCGCAGGGGGAGAATTCTCACCACACACTTCCTCTAAGTGTTGAAGCAGGCTGAGTTTGTAATTTCTTCATTGATGCCCTTCTGCAATTGACCACGAGAAGGATGAGGTGGTAGCGGGTTGCCATCTTCATGTATTGTTACTCTATCTTCTGATGAGCGAATCGATCCAGGTGGATATTGGTGGCCATCCACCTGTTTCAACTGGCTCCTCTTGTCAGTTTTTAGTACATAATGTTCTTATGTACTTCTTTGTAATTGTGGGTTCTACACTTTCGAAGTTGTCTTAAGCCCTACACATCTTCC
>JZKD02S1780020.1:61462-91228 GCA_000966675.3 Picea glauca | reverse complement strand
GCTCTTCTTGGAATTCATTATTATTCACTTCTGCAATTCCATGGTTCCCCAACAGTAAACCCGTTGGAGTTGACCACAACTAACCCAAGTTCGATTGTCAGCGCATTTCTATACAAGCTCTGCTTGAGAATCCCCAAAGCTACACATCCCGGGGGATTTGATCCCCGTTCGGGGAAAATTTGGGCTACTCCACATAATTTGGACTACTGGCGGTTCTTACAACAGATGGGCATTGATGCTTCTGCAATATCACCCCGAAATTAAAGCCAATTAAATACAAACGACCAAAAAATTCTGCCCTCTGTCAGATACATTCAAGCTATTGCAGCCGTTTAAAGATCTCTATTCGGTGGGGGGCGGGAGGAAGCAGATTCAAGAACTAAATGGTACTTAACTAAATGGATTCTGATTTATCATAGATAGAATTGAAATCTTGAAATCAATTTGGTGAAAATGAATAATAACCTGTTTGGACCAGAGTATGGTACAGCACGGGCTTCAGCTATCTCTTGCAGTCTCCTTTGTCTCCGTTCGAAGGATCGATTTTGCCTACCCATTATGATGTGTCAACCCATTTGCCCCTTGCTGCCGTAAGCTGCAGATATAGGAAATGGGAATGTATTAGAGGACCTGTGTCGGAGAGGTCGGATTCAAAAAAAACTTGGCTAAAAGGAGAAAATCAGGATTCTTCGCATATCCAAGAGTTGAAATCCGGCATAAATTCAGAAATTGTGCGACCTTCAGAGAATCACAGATTAGCATAAGACGCCGATTTTACTATGAATGTAAATTCAAATCAGTAAAGATTCATTTTAGATTAAAAATTAGAGGGAATTAAAAGGAATTAAAACTTAATATTTTTGTTTAAAAAACAATGCTGCGTGGTAGTACAGCGAAATGTGAAAAATGGGGTGGAATTGTAAATTAAACAAGTGTTTGGTGCAAAATGCATATGACGGAAATGAAAATGGGGCAAAAGTAAATGATCCTTGTCACGCATAGCAGGCATAGCACCATCTATTTTTTGAAAGTATATAGCAAACATATATTTTTTTTTAAGTATATAACAAACTACAAATTTGTTGAAAGTGGAAGAATAAATTTGGAAATTTAATTGCATTTGCCATATGGACTCGTGAAAGATAAAAATATATGAAGAAATAAAATTAAAAGGAGATAAGAAATATAAAAATTTAAATGCATTTGTAAATGACGCTTGCATTGTAGAGCATCATTTATTTTAAAATATATAAAAAAATAAAAGTCTGTAACATATAAAAAATTAAATGCATTTGTCATACAGACTGGTGAAAGATAAGAATGTATGAAAACATAAATTTAAAAGGAGATAAGAAAACATTTTTATTTGAAATATGTCAAAAAATAAAAGTTTGTTACATACTACTGGAAATTTTGAAATATAGAAAAAAATTAAAGTCTGTTACATATAAACCGGAATTTCAATGTGTTTGTCATGTAGACTAGGATTGGGGCTCCCGCGGACCATTAGAGAAATATGTACAAGAAACAGGATTGTGGAAAGAAGATAGAGTGCAATACCTGCAAAAAAAAAATATGGAAAGGTATAAGTGTTTGGTTGTACATCTCTATTTAAGAAACTGGAATAACTGGGTTGATAAACAAAGCAGGATGCGATCAGTATTTTTACAGTGAGGGTACATATGAGCCCTTTGGCTATTTTCTTGCGGTTGTCGTTTCATTGATGTCGCCGACGACTGCAGTTTCAAGGATGTCCTCGACGGCTGCTGGAATGCTGGCAACTGCCTGTTGCCTTTCATCGGTGGCCTGTTTCAATTGCCTTTCGAGCCATTCTTCAATGTAGCTTCTCATTGGGGCGACATTGATCTCATTCCGGATTTTTATGTTGAAAATATCGCTTTCTAATTCCCGGAAGTCGATAGAAAGATTACAGAGACCCTGATGAATTTTCTCGTTTTGTACTGCATATTTGACTAGCCAATCGTGGACGTGAACTTGATCAAATTGAAGGATGTTGTAAAAAAAATCCAGAGACAAGGCCTTAAACATAGCAACCTATTTATCGAACTCTTGCCCGGTTAAAGGCAAGGAGTTTGTGATTAAGTCGTGGTCTTGGAAGTCGTTGGTTTTCCCGGCTAAGTCTATATTTGACAGCCTTGTGAATAATTTATCTTTGTTCGATATGGCTTGTTCACATGACTAAACAATGAGATGCGGGTTCTTCACTTTTTCTTTCCAACATGCATTCAATTGACCGATCCGGTTTTTGGATGGAAGATCTTCTTCTCTTCTTTTTTTCCTGTCATATTGTAGACAATCTTGCCAAAAGGAATGACCGTTTTTAAAAAGAAATTTTCTTCATCTTTTAACTAAGCCTGCAAATGCTCGAGCAAACTATGTGCCCTGTTTCCAAGGGAAGTGATGGTTTGTGATCTTTTCCACGCATCGGTAACCAGTTCCATTCTTTTTTTGATATTATTCTCCATGTATCCTTTACAAGATGCGAGCAGGGTGGAGGATTTTTTTACGTTGGCTGTAGGGGTGCCAGGCGTGGCTATTGCCAAATGATTGACAAGCAATGGCATAGGAATGAAAGTGTCTTCCAATTCTTTGACCCGATCCTTCAGTCTAGCATTCTCAGTCTCGATTCCTCCAATGGAATCATGAAGTGCTTCTCCGCTTGCGGTGTGAAGTTGACAGATTTGGGACGGTCGCATGTTGGCAAGGTCAACCTCTAAACGAGATTTGTCTTTCTTATTTTTAACATATCTTTTCTCAATTATCGATTTTTTGGACTGACTATCAAAAACAACGCTCTGGAACACGAAGGATTCATCTTCGTCAAAATTTTCGGTAACGGATATGTCCATTAGATGGCTATGGTGGATGGCGTTTCCGAGCTGATCAAGGAAGCCAATCATGCTATCCAGATCAATGTCAAGTTCCATGTTATCACTCTGAATTTCTGACTCTTCCGCTTGCCCCACATTTTTTTCTCTTCTTTTGTACTGGAAGCTTGTGAGAACTATCAATTTTAGAGTGAGGAGGGTCGTTATGTCCTCCTTCGTTTGAAGAACTCTGAGTTTCTTTGTTGTTGTGGTGGATCGTTGGAGCGATGCTCCGGGATGTCGTACTTTTTGGAGTGGTATTTGTGGATTGAACACTCTTGTCACCGGAGCCTTTCCCCTATTGCGTGTACAATTTAGTGCAGTTTTGCACTGTGTCTATGTCGTCGGCATCAGAGGCAGGACCGTTGTCGCCACTGTCTCTGTTTTTGGATAGGGATTTTTTTTAAAAAGAATCATCGAGGCCAATTGTTTGTAAATGTTGTCGAAAAATATTATAGGGGTTGAACCCTCTTATGATTTCAGCATATCTCGGGTTGGAGATGCTAGAATGTACTGCGAAATCGTCAATTTTGTTGACATTTTTCAACACGAACTCCCCTACTTTCCAAGGCAGAGGAATGAACTATTTTTTTTTCTTCCTTTGGAACAAATGGAACCAGTAGTTGTATTGGCGTCCTACTTCTGCAACAAACATTATGTCCGTAATGTGACATGGAAGGAGAGCAGGTTGTTCCATGGAGCCAAAAAAAATTAAGAGAGTGTAATTATCCAAATGTTTGAGTGTCCCCTTCTTGTAAAAAAAACTAGTTGTCTATTCAAATATGCGGGGAGCATCTTCTCCTAACAACAAAACTTTGAAAACGAAGACGAAGCCATTAAAAACCTCATAAAAACAGTGGGAAACCTTGTGCTTCCACAAGGCCTGGTACCATAACGTTACCGGGTGGAATTTGCAGTTGACATTCTTGGACAAAAACAATTGTGGAAACCGACAAGAATGCGCTATTGCAAAAACTAAATAGGACGACATATAAAATTTATTTTCCCTTTTGTAGTTTGACAATTGGGAATAGATTTCATGGGAAATTAACCTACCCCAATCAAAAATGGTTGGTTTGTTGACTATGAAATACAAAATATAAAGAGCCATCCGGAAAACAGTTGTTGTAGACTCCAGTCCCGTTATTCTTGCAAACAACCAGACAATTTCGCAGAATGGATTTCTAAATGAACTAACCTACATGCTTGTAATATCTTCAAGAACTAGAAGCGGGTTTTCCAAAAAATGGGGCAAGAGGTCCAACCCGTTATTATGTTGTGCTAGACACTGTTTGCAATCTTCTCCTCTGAACGTCCATGTTGTCTCCGACAATTTTAGCATCTGGCGGAAGACCTGAGGTGACAAAGAAACAGAAGAGCGGTCCCGCAGTGGAATAATTCTTTTCTCGGAAATAAATCTATTGGCGCACCAAGAGACCAGGTCCTTACAGTCAAAAACCTCAGGGACACAGCCTGCATGAGCAATCCCGGAGGTCCAAATTACTTGGTTCTCTACGGCAGAGGCTGAGTAATAAGAATATGTCCTGGACCACTGGAAGTTCTAGTCCTCGCGCTCGAAGATGTTCACTGTATCTCCACAAAATTGTTGTCGAGTTGATGCCATGGGTTAATGAGAACGTTGGTTTGTTGTAGATGATGGTTTAAACGAACAGTTAGAGTCGATAATGTAACTCTCTGCTAAATCTTGGTTAAATTCTTATGAATGGGAAAGCTCCTCAAGCCTTTCGTTGATTAATGACAATCTGTATGGGTGGTGCATGATGAACTGTTAGCAGTAAAGCTTATTTATTGCATATTTAGAAATGTGAAGGTGGCGGGTACGGCGAAGAGCAATTAAGGATTGGAGGTTTCGTGAATGTGTGAAGGCCACGACGTGCGAACGGGATTTCATGATTTTGAAATCAACACTCGGAAGGGATAATATAATCCCCCCACAAATTTTGGTTTAATGTGCATCAATATGAGATCTCCTCGAGCCTTTCGCCCATCAATGACAATTTATACAGTTCCTGCATGATGACCTGTTAGAATTAAATGGTAGTAATTCCATATTTAGAAACAAGATATGTATAAATTATTTTATTATAGACAAGTGCGAAGGTGTCGGAGACGGTGGAGAGCAAAGAAAGAATGGCAAGCTCTGAAAAACGATCAGACGGGATTCAAAAAAGGGTTACGGGGATACTCAGGACAACTAAGTGTTGCACGGTCAAATTTCATGTATCGGAATTTTTGAGTGCAAAATGTGTAAAACGGAAGAGATCATGATGGGGCAGTTCAGCGGCCGTTTTGTATATTTGCAGAATTCCGGCAAAGTGGCTAACTATGGAATAGGGAAATTGCTAATTGCATGCCTAGAAATAAGATCTTATATATAATTGGCAACTGCTAATTGCAAAGGGGCGCAGGCACAGAAAACAACGACTAGGAACTGAATATTTCTTCAACTCACCAAACCGACGATCCACCAAAGAAATTTGAAGAAATGGCAAAGTATGGAAAGCAGACAGACATGCTTCAATAGGGGGTGACAATAGTTCCACAAAATATGCGAGGACCCGACAGTTAAATTGTATTTTTCGGAAGTTTTCAGTGCAAAATGTATACCACGGAAGAGGGCATGATAGGTGGACCGTAATACGGAAGAGGGTATCATCTAAGGACGGTTTCAAATTTGTATATCGCGGAAGTGACAGTACTGTTCGCAGGCCATGGAATAACAGAAGTCCAATCTAGAGCCCGCCTACCGGGAATTCGTGATCGGAGAAGTTTCTGGGCATGGAATGGGGAAGCGTTTGGTCAGTGTCGCGATAAAAGAGCACAAGTTCAAGTGTGAACCAGGAATACGATCCGCAAGTTTACTTGGTTCTTGATTGTATGCTTCGTCTGTCAATTTGTATATCGCGAAACTCCGACGCATTCTATTAGCGAGCCAGCCGGTAAGACCGGCTGTCAATTTGTATAGTGCGGAACTGTGGGTGTTGTTTGCAGGACACAGAACTATAGAGGAAATGCTTTGCCCTTTAATATAACTTATGTGCCGCAAATGTGGTAGGGTCAATTTAAAGAAAGGGGAAGCGGTCGTTGGAAACGCGTGAATCCGGCAAGTCGCGCAGCAAGGCATTTTCGGGAAAAAAAATGATTAAGTAACCAGGAAGAGAAACTACAGGGAATAAAAGAGTGGGAAATTGAAAGGCGGAAGGCAGTTTTCGTAAGCGCGAATTGGTTTCAAAGAAGCCCCATTGTTGCAAAACCATCATTTTCTACTAATTGCCAGCAAATGCATTGTTGAAGATTAGATTTTATTGCAACGTGTGCGTGTAAGTATGTTCTTCATACATTCTTCCATCACTGTAACATATTAACTTAACTACTAAACTTTATTTTCTACTAGTTGTCAGCAAATGCTTTGTTGAAGATTAGATTTTATTGGAATGTGTGGGTGTAACTGTGTTCTTGATACATTGTTCCATGACTGCAACATATTAACTCAAGTATTAAACTTCTTGCATTATGGGTTGTTAGCATTAAAACTTAATAACAATTTTGTTGAAACAATGTACATAGGTATTGCTATGTTCTATTTGCATTACGAATAGAATCGAACGTTGGTTTGAAACTGTGTAATCCATTTTTTGTTTGCATAAAAGGTTAGTGGATTGACACAGTACATTGTCATATAATTGTTAGATGTTCCATCTTAGAAAAAATAACCTAAGTAAACACAATATCGAAGAAGTACGAGAGCATCGAACCATGCCTATGAGAACATGCGTTAAATCCAGAAAAGAAACAACAACGAAGAGTCGAAGGCAAAAATTTTAATAGCAAATCCATGTAAAAAAATAAGAAAAACACCCAGTATTGTACATCTATCCTTAGAAATTAGACCTAGTTCTTCGGGCCAAAACATTGAACTTATCTGCAACAAACACAGGCACGGGATCCGCAGTCTGCAAGATCCTCGTAGTTTTCTCCTCGATGAATCATCCTGTGCTGAAATTGATAGTTTTTAGAAGCATCCCGTGAGGAAGAAGAGGAAAAACGTTGTAGGGCAAATGGAATATCCCTTAGCTGAAACCGCCTCTGCATAGTCCAAAAAAATTCAGGAGCACAGGTTGCGCGTGCAATTCTAGAGGCCCAAATTAGTCCATTATGGGCGGAAGGAGATGACTAGTAGAAAAATGCCTTGCAGCAGTGAGAGTTTTGGACCTGATTCCCGAAGATGTTAATCAATAATTTTTTGGCTTGAAATATATCTCTGGGAGCGTCAACATATCATTGCTTTACAGTGAAACTCTTCTTCCCAGAATGGACTAATTTGGAACTCTGGAATTCCTACTTTCGTGCTACAAAGTGGCTATTGCATTTGCCGTCGGATTCTTTTCTAAAACTCCTTTTGGTGTTGTTAGGACTGCCATCACTGAGCCGGGAAGTTCCGTCCGTTATGGTTGATTTCAATTTGGGCGTAGGAGTGGGAAGATTCTCTGCATTGCCATCATCCATTGTCGTATCATCGGCCATCAAATCATCTTCTTCTGGCTCGGAATTCATGACATCAACTTGTGCGCCAGCCATGAATGCAACTGGGCAGGTTCTCTGAGTAGGCAGGGTTGCCTTGGAATTCTTTGGATTGAAATATATCTCTCGGTGTACCAAGGGACCATCTCCTTTTTTTCTCCTGGGCGGAGGGAGATGAGTAGTAAGAATATGCCCTAGAATAATGGAACCTCTGGCCATTATGTTGCAATGTGTTTACTGTGGCTGGACATAACTGCTGCCACAAGTTATTAAGAATTTTTGTTTGCTCGAGACGATGTTTGAAATGAAAATCGGGCAGGGATAATATAACACTTCGCAAATTATGGTTTAATGTGTATCAATGGAATATCTTCTCGAGCCTTTCGTTGATCAATGACAATCTCCAGGGTTCGTGCAGAATGAGTTGTCACCATCACAGCTCACTAATTGCACAATTAGAAAAAAGTGCGAAGGTCGCTGTGACGGCGAAGAGAGATTAAGAATTAGAAATTTCTTAGAAGCCCCAACCTTCCGGCGCACAAAAAACAGATTGCATCGTGTTTGAAATGAATACTTGGAAAGGATAACATACTTGTGCACAAATCTTAGTTTAATTCGTAGTAATGAGAAATCTTCTCCGGACTTCTGGACATTGATGACAATCTTAACGGTTCATGCAGGATGAACTACTAGCATTAAATCTTAATTATTGCATATCTGGAAACAAGTACGAAGGCAGCGGTGATGGCGAATTGTGACGAATGACCGACCAACCCGGGAAACCGATTCCAAGAAATACCTAAGTATGGAAAGTGGTTCGACGAGTTACAAAAGAAAAACGGCAGAAGATATACCCAGGAGACGTGAAGGACCAATGGTCATATTGCATCTCAGTGACAGATATCGGCCGTCAATTTGTATGTCGTGGAATTTCGGTTGTTGTTTGTGCGTAGGGGAATAGCGGAAGCGCAATGACGAGAGGGCAATTTGTATATTGTTGAACCTGGGGTTCTGTATATAAAAGCATGAGACATTGGGAAAAAGGACCAAGCAAACAAAAAGTGAAAGTATACGAGATGAAGGGGGGTTTGTTTGCAAATTTGTAAATCTCGGAAGTCCAGGTGCTAGTCGCAGGCGGTGGAACAATGGAAACGCAATGTTAAAGTTGCCTATGCAGGAACCCGCGTTTAAAAAAAGAAAAGCATAGAGAAAAGAGAAACTATAAAATTTCGGAAAAACGAGTAATACACACTAAATATGTACTTAGCCACTTTTTGGATCGTGGGTTCTCAGACGGGTGGGCTCTAAATTGGGCATCCATTGTTCCCTGGCCTACAAATAGAATTCATAATTCCACTATATACAAATTGGCCAGCGGACCTGTGGGGTGGCTCGTTCAAAATTGCACTCCTTTTGTTTCTCTTCATACAAACAGTACTCGGAGTTCCACGATATACAAATTGACAGACAGACTCCAGGGCTGGCGGCCTCGAGCGTCTGATTGTCTACGGATGTTAATCCCTATTAACTATTGGACATTATCTAAAGACATTCTTTTGAATACTAAATTATTAATATTAAATATTGATATTGTACAATTTAATTGGACAATGAGGTCTGTACAATATGAAACAGGGAAGCGGTCGGTCGGTCGGGCTGGTGATATAAAAGTAAGTGAAATCTGAATATGTGAATCCGCCAACTTCCTTACCAAGAAATTTTGCGAAAAGAACGAAGAATACATAAAATCTATTTTTATAAAGTACGAACATGAGATTTTATAGAGCATGTACTGTTCCCGCATTCCATACTTAAGCCAATCTTTGGATAGTGGGTACTCGTGCTAGCGGGCTCAAAACTGGGCCTCTATTGTTCCGTTAGCTACAAATAGCACCCAAGAGTTCCGCGATATACAAATTGATAGGCAGTCTTGCGGGCTGGCTCGCTCAACATTTCATTTCTATTGTTCCGTGTCGTTCAAACAACACTCGGAGTTCCGCCATATACAAATTCACAGATGGACTCTAGGGCTGGCTAGCCCAACCTTGTGAGTGTTTACAGATGGTGATCCCTATGAACTATCTAACACTACCAATGGACTCACGGGCTGGCGGGCTCAAAATTGGGGCTTTGTTGTTCAGTGCCCTGCAAATAGCACCCAGAGTTCCACGATATACAAATTGACAAGCGGATTTGCGGACTGTTTCAATTTTAAGGGCCTCTTATTGATGTAATAGCACAATTGGGCTTGGGCCAGTTTACATTCGTTTCTTACAATATCAAACGGAGAAGCAGTCAGTCGGGATGGTGATCTAAAAGTAATTGAAACCTCAAGTTGTGAATCCGCCAACTTTCACAGGTAGAAGTTTTCCGAAAAATGACTAACACATACTAAGTATGAACTCTTACAAGGAATGGACACGAGATTCTTATAGAGTTTGTACGGATCCCGCATTTCATACTTGGCCACTTTTTCGATTGCGGGTTCTCGGTCTGGCGGGCTCAAAGTTGGGCCTCTATTGCTATGTATCCTACAAATAGCACCTAGAGTCCCGCGATATACAAATTGACAGCCGAAGTTGCGAACTAGGTCGCTCAACATTACAGTTCTATTGTTTTGTGTCTTCTAAACAGGATTCGGAGGAAACGAGTAGTACATAGTAAAGATGTACTTCTAAAAACTATGGACATGAAATTTTATAGAGCATGTACGAATCCCTCATTCCATACTTAGCCACTATTTGGACGGTGGGTTCTCGGGCTGGTGGGTTCAAAATTGGCCCTATGTTGTTCTGTGTCCTACAAATAGCACCCACATTTCCGCGATATACAAATTGACAAGCAGACTTGCCAGCTATTTGAATGTTAAGGGCCTCATATTCATGGCATAGCATAATTGGACTTGGGCCAGTTTATATTCATTTATTACAATATCAAACGGGGAAACGGTCAGTCGGGTTGGTGATATAAAAGTAAATGAAATCTGAAGTCGTGAATCTGCCAACTTCCGCACCTACAAGTTTTCTAAAAAACGAGTAATACATACCAAGTATGTACTCTTATAAACTATGGACATGAAATTTTTATAGAGCATGTACGGATCCACCATTCCATATTTAGCCACTTTTTTGGATTGGGAGCTCTCGGGCTGAAAATTGGGCCTCTATTGTTTCGCTCTCTACAAATAGCACCCACAATTATGCGATATACAAATTCACAAGCGGACCTGTGGGTTGGTTGGCTCAACATTGCACTTTCATTATTCCGTGTCCTCCAAATAGCACTCGGAGTTCCACGATATACAGATTGACAGATGGACTCGAGGGTTGGCGGGTTCAAGTTTGCTATTGTTTACGGATGACAATCACTATCAACTATCTAACATATCTAAAAACATTATTTTCAATATTAAATTATTAATATTAAATATTGATATTGCAGAATTTAATTAGACGAGAAAGTTTGTACGATCTGGTCGGGCGAGTGATATAAAAGTTTTCCGGCAAACGATCAATACATAGTAAACATGTACTTTTATAAAGTATGGACATGAGATTTTATAGAGCATATGCGGATCCCTCATTCCATACTTAGGCACTTTTTGGATCGCGGGTTCTCGTCTTGTCGGGCTGAAAATTGAGTCTCTATTGTTCTATGTCCTACAAATAGCACCTAGATTTCCGCGATATACAAATTGACAGGCGGACTTGCGGGCTGGTTGGCTCAACATTGCACTATTATTGACCCGTAGCGATTCCGTATTAATTCCATATTTAGCCACTTTTTTGGATCCGGGGCTCTCGGGCTAGCGAGCTGAAAATTGGGCCTCTATTGTTCCACGCTCTACAAATAGCACCCACAATTCCGCGATATACAAATTGACAAGTAGACCTGCGGACTGGTTGGTTCAACATTTCACTTTCATTGTTTCGTGTCCTCCAAATAGCACTCGGAGTTCCGCAATATACAGATTGACAGATGGACTCGAGGGCTGGCAGGTTCAAGTTTGCCATTGTTTACGGATGGCAATTCCTATCAACTATCTAACATATCTAAAAACATTATTTTCAATACTAAATTACTAATATTAAATATTGATATTGCAGAATTTAATTAGACGAGAAAGTTTGTACAATCTGGTCGGGCGAGTGATATAAAAGTTTTCCAACAAACGAGCAATACATAGTAAACATGTACCTTTATAAAGTATGGACATGAGATTTTATAGACCATATGCGGATCCCTCATTCCATACTTAGGCTCTTTTTGGATCGCGGGTTCTCGGCCTGACAGGCTGAAAATTGAGCCTCTATTGTTCTGTCTCCTACAAATAGCACCCAGACTTCCGCGATACACAAATTGACAAGCGAACTTGCGAGCTGGTTGGCTCAACATTGCACTTTTATTGTCTCGTACCGATTCCGTATTAATTCCATATTTAACCACTTTTTTGGATCGGGTGCTCTCGGGCTGAAAATTGGGCCTCTATTGTTTCGCGCTCTACAAATAGCATCCACAATTCCGCGATATACAAATTGACAAGCGGATCTGCGGGTTGGCTGGCTCAACATTGCACTTTCATTGTTCTGTTCTCTCCAAATAGCACTCGGAGTTCTGCGATATACAGATTGACAGATGGACTTGAGGGCTGGCGGGTTCAAGTTTGCCATTGTTTACGGATGGTAATCCCTATCAACTATCTAACATATCTAAAAACATTATTTTCAATACTAAATTATTAATATTAAATATTGATATTACATAATTTAATTAGACGAGAAAGTTTGTACAATCTGGTCGGGAAATGATATAAAAGTTTTCCGACAAACGAGCAATACATAGTAAACATGTATTTTTATAAAGTATAATATGCAGATCCCTCATTCCATACTTAAGCACTTTTTGGATCGCGGGTTCTCGGCTTGGCGAGCTGAAAATTGAGCCTCTATTCTTCTGTGTTCTACAAATAGCACCCATACTTCCGCGATATACAAATTGATAGGCGGACTTGCGGACTGCTTGGCTCAACATTGCACTTTTATTCTACGGTGTCCTCCAAACAACACTCAGAGTTCCGCGACATACAAATCGACAAGACTGCACAACTGGTGGGTTCAAGATTGCAATTGTTTAGGGATGGCCATCCTATCTAATTTTATCTAAAAACATTATTTTCAAATACAAAATTATTAATATTAAATATTGATATTGTACAAATGAATTACATTAAATTATTAAATGATGTTAAATAGTTTATTTTTAAAAAAAGTGAAGGAAACAAAAGAAAGTTTTTTTGAAATTCCATCATCGCAAGAATAACAAGGACCAATTTGAATTTTAAGGGCCTCTTGTTCATATGATAGCACAATTACACTCCGCACAGTATATATTCGTTGATTTCAAATTACTCCAGGACATTAATTTTACCAAGTTCATCGAGTAAGCAAAAATGCCAAAACAACGACCAATTTGAATTTTAAGGGCCTCTTGTTGATATGATAGCACAATTTCACTTCGCACACTATATATTCATTGATTTCAAATTATTCCAGGACAATAATTTGACCAAGTTCATCGATCAAGGAAATCTGCTACATTTGCATCACTGCACCATAGAAAATTATTAGGCGGATCTGCGGGCCAACTGGCTAAAAAATCCAGTTATATTGTTTTGTCTCCTCTAAAGAACGGTTGGAGTTCTGCGATATACAAATTGACAGACAAATCACATAACCAAGAACCAACCAAACTTCAAACAGGTCGCAAGCAAGTTCTCAGAAGGTTCCATAGAGCATAACCCATCGACCTTTGCACCAAACAATTTGATATACAAAGAAAAGACGTCGCCACATTTGTTTTCTCTTGCATCTGGTATATGTTCCCAGTAGAAAATAACCGAGGCATGGGATATATAGGGTTTACTGCCATGCTAATCTTATGCGCGTGCAATCCCAACTAGCCAAGTCCAACGAACATTCATCTGGATGTTGAACAAATATTGCAGCGACACATGAGGTATTTTCGTTTATATATATATATATATTCCCCTTCTTCAGCCGATATGCAAAATTGCATTGTCCTCATTTAAGGTGAATTTGCTATGTATCCAAAGCTCCCGCAGCATGTAGACACTGCTTGCCTTTTTCTGTAGATACATTTCATACGACAACTCTGCCAACTTAGGAAACACATTTTGTAACAGAGGTTACCTAACCGTACAATGCACCGTTGTGTTGTCCACGGTGCAGATAACATCATTGATGCAATGTCCATATATATATGGACATTTTTCACCGCATCGCAGACAATCAATTGTATCATCACTTATCAAAGCGGAGGCAGAAGCATGGGAGTTGCATTTTGTACATACAGGTTCAAAGGGGGTCGAGTACACATTGGATGCAACTAAAACACCTTCAACCTGGGAATGTGAGCATAGGAATTAATACATTGAACAATATAATACACAACTGCACCCCCCCGACCTCACCTTAAAAAAAATAAAAAAATAAAACAGGTCGCAGAAATTTGTTGAAGGTTATTTCTATAAGCAAAGTGAGGATGATTTTGTGGATGTATACGCATAACAGTTGTAGAGCTAGCCAGTTTCTTTAGATCCTCTACTATATCTGCTCGCAACTCTATTACAAACGTTGCCTGTGTTGTCTGAAACATCCTTTTTCTAACATCCCTCTTCTTTGTTATATTTTTGAACAACATAAGTGGAATCTGCCCTTTATGCAATTGTTGTTCCATTGACGAAAACAAATCCGAATACGTATCGAACAATTGTAGCTGCAACATGGAACAGTGCAATATTTGTGTAAGTTATCCGAGATACATGCACCTGTGAAAGTAAAGGACAAAATTGAATATGAAAAGTGGTACCATTGCCTTGTCCCTGTCCGACTCTCCATCCTTTATATGGAAAACGTGTTGCGAGCCAAGTTTTCTCGCCAGTGTGACAACTGCCTCAATCATTCCGATAGGGTAAATATCAGTGCTCTATGCAAGCTAACTGATAGTTGAGTCCGGGACGAAACGATATTATGATCAAACAACGAGAATTTTTTCCACAATGCTTGTTTTGTTGAGCGAAATAATCTGATTGCAATCACCACGGTCATATATTGTTTCGGGCAATACATTAAAAATTGTAATGGATATCCCATTACGCGACAATATCTTTTCTGCATGTTTCTGGACAAGTTGTGGAGGAATAGTCAATGTCACTATCATCACAGCCTCCTTGTCTATCATGTCAGCACGCATAATGGATCTACTTTTGTTTGCCTTGCCCAAGTAGGTGCTATAGACGACCATTATGTACCCAACGAACACTTGTCCAGTTCGGCGGCTGTTCAAGCCCTCTATTGACAGTACTTTGGATGTCACAACTTTATCCCTGGTGACATTTTTTGAACAGGAAAACTAAAGTGAATGGTAGTGTGTAATTTTTATTTTTTTCGTTTTCTTCTTTCACTGGCATAAATCTACAAGTACACGCATAGGTTTGATGAACTATGGAGCCAGAGTTTCACAACCACACCTGACAGTCTGGGGAACAAGCAACACGTTCGACATCTCGCTTGTACTTGTTGATACTTCTTGCGAGTTGCAAACCATGTATTGCAGATGACATCAGCATATCCACCATGTCACAGATGAATATATACCTGAGGATATTTGTTTAGTAAACATAGTAAGAGCAGAGCGCATGCATCTTTACCTTTGGCCTTGTCGGTTTGCTGATGTCTGGGATGACTGACTGCTCATGGCCATGTCACTAGTACAACTTTTTCTGATCCAAGCATGTGTATATGAACATTAGGACTAAACAAGCATATGTATTGTATACTGTCCATCAGAAGGACTAAATAACCGTAAAATTGTATGCATCTGAATTTTTTAACTGGAGAAATGTTTAACACTAAACAGGGCGTGAGCACGAGGCACCATGGCCAATCTGTATATCGCAGACCCTCGGAAGCCAGGGGAGCAATCTTCAACATGCCAGCCTTGCACCAACAATTGAGAAACTGGGTAACTATAGAATAAGGTAGAAGCACGACCACATATGTGAAACCGTTAGTTCGCCAATCGGCGCACCAAGGAATTTTCGGAAAGCACACTAAGTAGATGAATTAGAAAACAAAAGGGATAATAGAAAATGGAAAAAGTAGAAATAGGGAGGGCAGAAAGGCCCATTACTGGCAAGTCATCGTTTTCAAGTCTAATATTATATGCCCCCACCCAATTTGTATATTTAATTTACCAGCACACTTGGTATACCTTTTAGAAGATTGTACCACAGAACCCTCTGTTGTTGCACAGAACAATTCATCTCCCTGTCCAAGCAACCTATTTTTTTCAAGGCAGCAACGTCGAATATGCAATGGACATGAAGGCAAGTTAGTATGAAGACAAACATCTAAAAGAAAGAGAAACAGGTCTATTTACCCGCCAAAGAGTCCATCGTCCTGTCCAACCATTTTGTTTGTTTAATTGCAGCGAAAAACACAACGGACATAAACTAGCTTAGTATGCAGGAAGGCATGTATTGAAGATAACTTATAATGAAGACAGACATGTAAAAGAAAGAGAAAGATGGTTATTTACCCGCGAAAGAGCCCATCGTCATCTCCAACTATCCTATTTGTTTAAATGTAGCAATGCAGTGAGAATACAACGAAAATGAAGCAGGTTAGTATGTAGGAAGGCATGTAACGAAGATAACTTACCATGTAGGAAGGCACACAACATGTAAGCTAACTTACCATGTTCATTGTAATGTGGGAACGCACAAAATACAATGAACATCAATGGAAGCTGGTATTCACCGGAGAACAAGCAATATGTACGTACAATAAAACAGATTCAACGAACAATCTAGAAGATAGGCAGAAACATGAACCTTTGCGCTTTTCTATCCATGGTTGTAAACGCGTAATTTTTTTTTCCTTGCCCAAAATATATTACAAGGCACAAAATATCACGCAATTGCATGGTCGTAGCTAAACAAATTATGGTTTTTCATGGCAATTTATTCAGATATGCTTCCACCAATGGAAATACATGTTCTTTATCCTCTACACAGACTATTGTGCCCACGATACAAATTTTTGATTTTTTGTGGCAAACTACCCAGATATGCTTCTAGACATCCAAATATAAACTTGCAGAATCTTTGTTGCACATATCATATCTCAAGCACAACACAAATTGTATTGTGCACACACCATTCTATGTAGAGGAGAAAGAACATGTAATGTCATATTGGCACATCTGACCATACATGGTTTATAAATGTAGCCTGCATATGATTTATTCCAATAAAAAAACAATAGATATTGCAATTTCACATGTAATCCTCGAACAATTTTGCATGCAACTATTTTCTTTCATGGCAGCATTGAAGCACCAACAAAATCTCACAGAATAACAGATATCGGCCTCGACAAACAGGGAAAATAACACAACTACATGTTGACTCATGGGTGTAGGAGTTGAACACCATAAAGTGCCCCAAAAAAACAATAATAATCCAACAAAAAAAAGCTCCAACCACCGCTGCTGGACCCTAACCCTGCAAGTCCAAATCAAACAAAAGAAAACATCAAGCACCAAACCAGCGAGAAAGCATGAACAAGCCAAACTGCACCCCCAGGGCCCCAAAGCACAAACCCGAGCCAAACAAACAGAACCAACAACCCACGAACCAACGAACCAGCAAGAACCACCGAGCCAGTAAACAACATATGTATCTCCAACGATTAGGAAACTGCAACCCAAGCACCAAAGGAACCAGAAACATACGAGGAGCATGCCACTACAAATAAGCAAACATTCTTACTTGCAAACTGCAAACACTGAACAACAAATAAGGAATACAAAATGACACTATGGCATCAAAACTTACTCTGAAACGATGAAATGCAGAAGCACAGGTCGAATCACGAACGAAACAATAACAAAAACCAACAACCGACAAACCAACGAAGAAGAAGCACTCACCGAACCAGTAAAGAATGTATGTAGCTTCAACTAGTACGAAATTGCATTGCAAAGGCAGAAGAAGGATGAAACATACAATGGCTATTGAATTGGCGGTGGACAAACAAGACTCTGCAAATTCATTGTAACTGTATAGAAAATTTTGACGAAAAATGTACTCCGAGAACCTAATTTACATATACATTTAAGGTTGTCTAAGGACCTCGCGGTATGCAAACATTTAAGTTGTCAGGGTTGTTGGAGGACGTCGCGTCATGTAAACATTTAAGTTGTCAGGCCTATTGAGGCATCTCGGAATAAGTGTCAATACATTTCAACAAAAATACATCCGGCAAAGACGTTGTAAACTTTGGAATTCTCAATCATTATACAGCTTGGATATCAAAACATTTCAATATGCTTAGTACATATCAAAACTTGCGGATATATTCAGCTAGCAGAAAATGCTAATACAAACATTCGAACCAATGCTAGCATTAATCCACCTTCAAGCAATATAGAGGAAAAATATATGATTAAAAAAGATTGTATACAAGAAAAAGTTTGGATATGTTGCCATATAAAACATTGGGAATAGCGAAGCCAACAATAAGACCTCCAATCTCTTATCCAATCATATCAGTACATATATGGTACTTTTTATTATATAAAAATATATGCTTTTAATTCCATAGCTACAACAATAGGTATTGTGCAAATATTTCAGGTCAAAAGACAAACTAATGTGTAGTAAACGAATTATTGATCGTTATAGTCCCTCTATGCCTACGGCAGGGACTAATAAAGGTGAATATGAACTAGGTTGATTTATTTTATCATTGTAATTTAATATTTTTAATGTTAATATAATATATATTATGAATTTTAATTTCCTTATTTTAGTGAATTAATATTATGTTATAATTTGTCTAAAGGGATTGGATCTAGTGGTGGAAAGCGATGAGTTTTTCACCATTGAGCAAGGTTCAATTCCCGTGAGGACCTTGCTTGGATCCATGGGGCACCTTGAGGTAGGGGTCGAACATGTGGTTGCACTCAGAGATACTATATTAAATGGTATCGTGACCCGTGCACACATAAGTGGATCAATTAATGGAGTATTCTTGGAATCTAGAAGTCACTACCAATAACAAAGTAGAAGCATGCGCTATCTATATATGGGCATACAATTGGCAAATAAGAGAAAAATCAATTCGCTTAATATAGTCGGCGATTCTAAAAACACAATTTGTTATTTTATGAAGGCCTCCTCACCAAAAGAAACAAGTCTAGAAAATCTTCTGGACTGCATTAGAAAAACTTTGCAAGGACTTTAGGCACACTTTTTTCACATCCTCTGTCACAATAACACGGTTGTGGATTCCATAGCAAACAAAGCCATCAGGCTAGCTCCTGGTCATATGGGGGTGAATGGAGCAGTGTTGGTGGTTCCCCCTCCATAAAATTTGAAATGTCCAAGTGTTACAAATGGCTCAGGCATGTGCTACGATCTCACCGACGCGTGGAAGGGACATGCACAGTACTTAATTTGATCAACTCACTCAAAATCTTGGGAACCGTCATTCAAAATATTGAACGTTATCAGTTAGCGCGTGGAGGGATCGTTCACAGGATGAAGTATGTACGGGGGAAGCCTGGGAATGCACTTGTTCTGATGGATCTGGAGAAGGAGAGAAGTATGATCATCATAGTTGAAGGTGGCGAGGATGGCAAAGTACGTTTCTACAACCAAATTAAGGAGGATATCGTCAGCAACACTTGGGAGATGCATGGCCAGCTTGTGAAGGATATCTCAGGCATGGATAATCAGGTACATCGCATTGCGGGAATTATAAATGTAACTGGGAATAAGGTTTTTCGTGACATTCCTAAAATTTGGATCTAGAGTCTGTTTTGGAAGCGTCTAGGTCGCTTGTCTCTTGGTCAGTCTAGGCTAGCTAAGAAATCCAAGGAGTTTTCAACAAATTTGGATTATGTAAACGATGGCTTTAACTTGGTCTATGCCCCTGAAGAAGTAAAGTCAAGCTCTGGAAGAAACTCTACAGGATCTTTAGAGTGGTTGATCAAGATATTGAAGCACTCAATTCTCAGTACTCAAGTTCGTCCTCCGTGAATTCTCCTGGATAAAGAAGCTAGTATGGATAACAAGGAATGGACATACAACGTGAATGAGGAATTGGAGGCTAGGAATTAGGAAAGGCAAAGATTGACTCTGAGAGTTAATTCCCTTAGTTCTATAACAACATTTACTCTTGATACTCTCAGTCAACATCGTATTCTCATCAGTCAACTTCAGGATGAAGTAGATTTCTTGCGTTGCGAGCTAGTTTCTCTTCAAGAACAAATAGCATAGAGGAATGAGGAACCTACTAATTCAAACTCGGTTGCAGGGCCAGCAAGAGGAGAGGCAGTTGAAGTGGGAATTCTACCAAACTTGAACACGCCAGTGGAAGTTGAGGAGGAACAAGAACAATAAGACAATGCTCCTGGTCCAACAAAAAAGTAAATCATAACTAGTGTATGTTTTAATTCTCAGTATGTAATAGGTATTTTTGTCGAATCTATGTAGCTAAAATCAACAGTAATAATAAGAATTGGACAAGGAATAGATGGAAGAAAAAAAACAGATTGAAAGAAGCTTTGTTAGAGCTAGAATTATATAGTTTTGAATACTTTTTATGTTTTGTGTGGTTCCAACCACACCTTTTTTTCATATTAATATAAATCCACGAGTTCTTATGAAAAAAAAATATTGTATTATAATTTATTTAAGTGTATTAATATTATGTTATTATTTATCTTAATGTATTAACTTTATATAATAATTATATATATAAATATTATATTTAAATATTGATTATATGAATTTGAGAATCTACTTTATTAATAAGAAGTAGCATTTGGTTTCATGATATTATTAAAAAACATATGATTTTACTAAAACCTTAGTTATTGGTTTTAGCCGCACCTTTACCAAAAGGGTAAGTCCACCCCCATTATAAACATGAGTCAACACCATATCCTTGTGTCTATTTACAAGTGAGATATGGTCATTTTGATACCCTTAAAGGCATAGAAAATTTAATTAAAAATTATTTAATTTTTTTATTAATTAATTTAATTAATTTTTTTTTTAATTTTTTTATTAATCTTTTGAAATAATTTTAAAGGTTATTAATTTAAATATATTTACATAAAAAAAATACATAAAATTTGATAAATTTATTAAAAATATTAAAAATAATTAATTTACTAAATTTATTAAAAAAAATGTTTAATTATAAAATGTATTTTACTTTTCCAATAAAAAAAATATTAAATACATTTAATATCTCAAAATAATAATAAAATTTAAACCTAAAGACTTAGTTCTAGATTCAACACATTACTATTTTTATAAAAAAAAATTATAGAATTTATTTTAAATTATATTATATATATATATATATATCAAGTTCTCTCGAGGAGGAAGGAAAAATAATTCCATGAAATTAAAAATTTGGAATCTAAACATAAGTGCTTAAAATTATGTAATAGCATTTTCTTTTACTTTAATATTAATAGTAAACACTGAAATCATTGATGACCTTCCCTCGTAAACACATTAATATTATAAATATATTATATTAAAATTATTAAAATTTATATTAACTTTCATGTATTTAATATAATATAGTTCATAATATTTTTATCAAAATTATTCTAATATATAAATTTAGAATATCTACATAATATTTAAAAAATAAAATTATTCTAATATATAAAATAAATATATATACATAACATTTAAAAAATAAAAAATGTTGAAAAAATAAATCAAAACCACAAACTAATAAAAAAATTATATTAATTACATCAAAACATATTATATAAAGTATAACCCAATTGCTTCATACATCCTCCAAACGAGAGACATAAAGCATAAGAGGAATTGATTTACTCTTTTTCAAACTATAATTGAAAAATAATAGACATAAAGCATAAAAAGAAGGAAAGTACGAGCAAATGATAAATATAATCCTTTAATTATATTATCTTGAAAGGTTAGATTAGTAAGATAAGTATAAGAGGAGGGAATCATAGATATAAATTTTTAATCATGTCACTATTAAATAATTTTATATTTTCATTTTTATTTTTAAACATGTTATATATTTGTTTTTATTTTTAAGATGGTATTGATCTGTAAGGGATTTATATCCAATTTGCTTCACTAACATGGATATTATGTGGAAGTTTGTTTTTTCAAAAGAGAAATTTGCTCAAAATTATATTAGATATAATTTTCTTTACATACTATCATTCATGAGTTACAATCAACCCCCGAAGGACAAATGGCTATATCAGCTCACATGAGAGGAAATAACAAAAATAAAAAAATTTGCAAGTTTCTACAAAAGACAACACAGACTATAATCTGCCCGAATTACTTAAGCAAAGTGTTATCTGAGAGTCAACAAAAAAGAATCCAAAATTCTGAAAAGGTCTATAATCAGATGAGGAAATATGCTAGGCTATCAGTATATATTCAGATACTGTGTCCGCCTTGTTTCACCCGGATCCCACTGATAGAATGATATCCACCCTTCCTATGCATGGAGAGCTTCCTTGGATAGTTTGCCCGCTTCCTTATTAAACTCCCTGTATATATGAAAGAAACTTAAGCTCTCGAAGTATTTGTAAAGTTATTTTGTGCGCTTCTTCCATCCCTCGAGGTAGCAAATGTCCAGCTTTGCCTTGCCCTTTAGCCAATCTATGATCACTTTAGAGTCTCCTAAGGCTTGAAGCCTTCGAATATTTAGATGGATAGCTAAAGTTAGAGTAGCCCAAATGCCCATTAGTTCAACCTTTGTATTTGAACCTGTACCAACATTTAGATACCATCTATAAACCAAATTTTCTCTTATTTTGATAACACCTCCTGCTCCACAGGCTAATTTGTCACTGCTTGCTGCCCCGTCAAAGAAAGCAATGACTGATCCTTCCTCCTGGTGAAAGAAGCATTATTTTATAAAGGATTTTGTATTAGATGATTTGTTTGGATGGTAAAGTCCCATTATTTTAAAGTTTGTTTATGATCTCTCTTTCTCTCTTTCTCTCTCTCTTGTATAGAGAGATCTATCTTTAGAAAGGCTAGTATGTCTCTGTTTTTTATGAAAGTTTGAGCGCAACCTAAAACTATGTCTTTCAAATGGATTCTAGGCCTTTGTTCACCATGTAACCTGCACATAACAAATAGCTAACAATGTCAATCAATAAACCCATTGTTGCTTAGTTAGACATTCAATTGATTGAAAACACCCAAAGGATTCTTTCGGATCCAAATCACTACCCTATTTGTGGATAGGTGGGACCAGTTCTAGCCACCAATGCCACTACACTACCTCTACAAGTTGCGGGGGTGCCTTCCTAGGATCACCCTATTTCTCAGCTCACCCTGGACTCTATTCATTTTTTAAGTAAGGACAAATGATGGTGACAATGCCTAACTTATGGGGTATTCAACCCACCTGCTACTTGCTACATCCATTGAGTTATGTGTCTTCTTCAAGTTTCAACCACACAAGCGCTCTCATTCTTTCTATCAATGATTGTGCATGAATGGATGCTCATTGTCTTTTGCTCACTTGAGATTCTCTTTTTATCCAATAAAAGAAGGGCTATGGTTATTGCTCAATTATCAGCCTGAGCACCTCTCCTTCAAAGATTGTGAATGTGCTAGTGGGCAATCTAGCACTGTGTGAAACCAATTTAAACCATTCATTGTTGCATAAGAGCTCTTGCCTGCAACTATGAAAATCTTCCTTTAAGCTTGCAACCTATATTGTTTCACATGAGAAGGATCATCAATCCAATTTGTAGATAACTAGCAAATTCACTCTTACTATGAACTCCAACCAGCAAGGCTATCTTCTCTTCCAGAATTTGCAAGATTTTGGGATATCTCCTAACATATTATATTTGTGGAATATCTACATCAGACTTACTCTCTTTTGTAGACCATTGCGAGATCTTCTTCTCTAGTAGTTAAGAGGCCATATGCACTTTCTTTTATGAAATCATGTATAGGTATGGTAATTTGCTAGGATACCATCGGTCTCTCTAGCTTGGTTGTGGTTGTTCTCTCTTACCACTTTAACTTCTATAGCATGAACTCAAAATGCTAGACCAACCCTAAATCTAATACCTCTACTACCCGTAGATTCCTCCAATGGGAAATCAATTTCAACAATGCGTAATTGCAACATCAACATTCATCCGAAACATGCAAAATGGTTACTTTAAGAGTGCCAATCAATCCGAACAAGTGGAAAAATTTCTCTCATCATGATAGTTGATCTCTTTATGGGAAATTCCAATCTCTTTGGTGGATGGATGAATTCTCATGTAGTTACTTCACTAGCATAAATGAAGACACTTATATCCTGAATGCCCGACAAGCATACGACGTTCCACATTCGTGTGTGGTCAATATGGTTGTGTATGGCCTCACCTCTCCAAATTAATGGTCACATGCCCTGTGGAAAGAATCAAATGCCCAAGTAAGCTAAGAAATTAACTAGACAGGTGAGGGATCAATCAGGTGGACGCTGAATAGACCAGGGAGGAACCCAAGACAATGTGAAGTCACCCAAAGAAACAAAAACGACCTAAGATAATGTTAAATTGACTAGGCCAGTGGGAAATCAATCGAAGCGAGTGAAATTGCAGACTGTGGGGGAGATTTGAACCTATAGGAAAGAGAAATTCACCCAACAACTAGAATTGAACCAAATTAGAAACTCCTATAGAAGTGCAACGAGTCTGAGATGAAAACCATCGATCTTTGGGCCTGGAAATGCATCCTACATTAGTAGTAACAAAGTTTTTATACTCTCTATTAGACAAAGCAAACCAATAATGCAATAAATCCACAAGTTTGAGTATATATCCCTCTCATTTACACTCCTACTACTCACTAGCAGCCATTAAAATCAGAACTAAAATAGGAATACAGAGAGCACAATCACATGGAAATATTGGAAGAATTCAAGACACAATGGACACCATATTTACCTTGGAAACTCAAATGCAAAAACTAGTTTCAAATGGATGCTTAATCTATTTTGGGAATCTGTGACTACAATGCTTTCATGGCTCTCTATCCATCCTCTCCTTTTTTGGCCCAAAAGACCCTTTGAGGGTGAAAGTAAAGGAAGAAATAAAGAAATCTAGGACAATGGGAAGGCCAACAGGCATGACCTTTCACTTCCCATTCCCCAATCTCTTCTCCTCTTCTATTCTATCATTTTAATTTTTAATTAATATATTTATTTTCTTCTCATTTCGTCTTATACCACTTTTACAATTGTATTTTTTTTTTAGTTTGTCTAAACTTCATAAATTGTCAAATTAGCTTATAGACACCGAATCTTACAATCGTTCAAGCGTTTCGATCTATTTTGGATTACACCTCCCTATTGAGAGGATTTATGGTCTCCAAAAGCTCAAAGGAAACCAAAATGGATCAATGTACCTTCTATTTGCTTCTTTGGAACATGGCTCTGACTTTGGCTCCTGGTTACAGCTCTGACTCTGGCTCTAGCTCGTGGCTCTGGCTGTTGGCTTTGGTTCTAGCTATGGATCTAGCTCTAGTTGTTGGCTCATTTGTTCCTACAATCCAGAAGTTTTCTCACTGACTCACAGCTCCAAGTAATGTCCAAATTTGAACTCTGCAATCAACATTCATCCCCATCTCTTTTAGACTAGGAGATGATCAGTCTTCATAATTAACGAAGTCAAGTTGAATGATGGTCTTATTGTTCAGTGTAACCCCTAAAAATTACTCCATCGTGTAAAAATTCCATAGAGGAAGTGTGGCTCATGTTCTTCTGCTAGGATCAATTGCTTCTTAACATGCAAACAATTCTCTAGTGCTTGCACATGCTTATAAGCATCATGTACATTTCCATATGGATGATAACCCTAGTGTGCAATCACCATTCACCATGCAACAATTTGTTTGCTATGATAGTTGTCATGAATTTTTCAAGAACCCGACTCCAAGGTCATCGACCTTTGTGCATCAGTCTCAGGCACATCTCTAAGAAGGGTTTCTTCTGAAAGATTGTAGGTAGAAATTGGAATGGGGCGACCTTGGTTGTTGGCATCAACTTGTTGTCATATTTGATGGTGATACAAACTTCATATGTTGTTATCGCCCCTTGGACAACTTCTTCTCCTTGATTTGGAGTTGCAATGAGTTCTTTACCTCTATTAGGCTTCACTTTCCACAATCTTCTCTTGGTTGTGCGGTTTATGGGGTGAATAGTTGGATAAATTCGCCAACACACTTCACTTCCCAATGTCCACTCAACTTGTAGAGGTGGAAAAAGTTCTTTATGTTACTACATGGACTGCTTGACATACTCCTCCTCTTCATGTACCTCTGAGTTCGTTATTGGATCGGGGAAGTCTTCTTTCCATTCATCCTTTGAAAGCAATCTAGCTTATGGAACATGGCTTGCTTCCCCCATAAATATGTCTCATGATGGCCTTTCTTCCCATAGAAAGAGCATGCTTCTAAGTTTCAACAGCTCATCACGTTGTGGCCTATCTTCTTGCAGCAGTGACAAATAAGGGATATACTTTTTTATGCATACCCTTTGGTCTTCTTCTCCTTCTTGCCCTGACTAACTGGCTTGTCACTTTGTTATACACCATTTTGTCACCCTTTGCTAATTGTCGTAAAGTGTCGCACTTCACTACGCTCGGTGACGTTAGTGTCACAAATTCCATGGTCCATTATGCTAAGTGTCGTACCTTATTTGTTGCACTTTTCCTAAGTGTCTCCACCTCAACACCATGCAAGAATGATCCATTACATCCCCTTGAGCATTAGGAAGAAGAATACACATTTAAAACCCTACAAATCTGACCTTTTCCACTCAATCCTGGCTCTATTTATAATGCTAGGGGGGATCCATACTCCTGTTATAATGCTAGGAGGCATCTTGGACGCCCTGTACATGTCTCTAGCGGAGCGTCCATGCAGATTTGGTCAAAAACCATGAATCTAGGGGGAATCTTCGAGGAAGTTCTAGATGGTTCTAGGTTTGTTTTCTTGTTTGCATCAAGATATGATTCGATCCTTCTTCCATCCTATCTTGGAGCAAGCATAACCATAAAGATAACTCAAATCCTAACCTAATCTACCTTATCCTCAACTACACTTCTAGTTTATCCTAGTGCTTAGCATTTTTTGCATCTATATAACCATGCCATTTCAAAGTGAGAGGGGATGGAAAACAAAGGAATACATCAAACCTATGATCATGTGAAAGACAGCGAAAAAAATGTGAAAATTTTGAGTTGGATTCACGTTCAAGGGCCGAAGAAGGAAGCTTGGAGGATTACAACATCATCAGGTTGTAAACTTCTTGCTTTTCATTCAATATAAGAACTTGACCTATTTCTCTTATATTGTCTTATTCATTTCTTGTTTATCTGATCACTTTATGTAATTTATCGATAGGTAGGGTTGTTATTACCTAATTATAGATAGTAGGAAGAGGAGGTTTCACTATTCTCACAGGTTTGACTCCATGAGGGAGTTGCTTGGATTGGAGCTCAACCATTGGAGCAAGGAGGGAAAACGTCAGAAATCAAGTGCACATACCTTCTCTCCTTCTCTCTCAACCCTCCTACAAGAAAATAAAATAATTAATTAGGAGGATGTTAGCCTCCATTTGTTAGAGGTTGTTTCACTTGTAGGAAACCCAAGTGAGGGGAACTCAACCTATTCGCAGGGGGAGAATTCTCACCACAGTAAATTGGTGACTCTGTTGGGGAGAACCATCTAGTTCTTCTTAGGTTTCTAGCACTTTTAATCGTTTGAATTTGTCTACACTTTACTTCTTTTGCTTTGGCACCCTTCTTCTCATCAAATCTTTGACTTTTTTTCTGAGAATTTTTGTCAAATTTGAGCCTTCAGGACTCATGCAGAGCGTCCATTACCCCTTGGACGCCCCATGTATAACTGCCACAGAGCGTCGTGGATGCTTGTTTCTAGGACATTTAGGAGCATCCATCACCCCTTGGACACCCTGTTTGCCATTCTGGAGGAGCTTCCTCCTGTAGCAGATGAGGTTTTGAGCCATGTTTTATGTTTTTCTTATATTTTTCTTAGCTTCTCTATGACTATTTGAGGTTCTTTTTTGTGTCTCTATTATCAGCTCCATGTGGTTGGATGAGTTTGATCATCTCTTTTATTAAGAGATTTTGGTTGCTTTCTTTCTCATCCTCTTTTCAACTTGCTTGTGAGTTTGAGCTTGCCTAGTCTTTTAGTCCAGAGGCTCCTACTTTGTCTTTGACTTTGCTTGTTTGAGAACTTGACATGATCACTCATTTTCATTTCCTTTTTTTCGGTTTGCAAATGTTGATTGGTTGTGAGCCTTTTTATCTTCATTGAAACGTCTTGCTTTTCTAGACGATTAGGACTCTCTCGTCTACCACAACCATGTTTTTGTTGCTCGTGTTCTGAGGATTTTTCGTGAGTGTTTGTCTGCATTCTCCTTTGTATCTTTGAGTCCTTGATTGATAAGGTCATCTCACACTTGTTGTCTTTCAGTTCGCATCTTTTTTAGTGCACTTTGTTTGATTACTTTTTTTCCTCGTATTTCTTTGTGTTGAACATACATCCCTTTCATTTCTCTTGAAAGTTAAGAAGTGAAAAGTTTGCATATCTCCTTGCATACATTATCAAACAAAGAAGTTTTTTTCATTCCTTAGGAATTTGTTTTGGTACACATTTGGAAGAAGAGCTAGTTTTGCATATGCATTTATGTTTTCGAAAACATTTACCTGATTGTTTGGTATCATATTGATCCTTGAAATTGAAAGTTGCATAGTTTTGAGTTCTTGCTTGTGATAAGAAGAATAGAACTATTATCCTTCCAATACATAGAATTCATCGAAAAGAATGGACTGCATCTCATTCTTTTGCATTCTACTGGATTCTAGTCTTTTACACATCATCAGTTTCATCTTTGTGAACCCTTTGAGTAAAAAACCATTAGAATCAACCACGTGCTAATAAAATCAACTATAACATTTTTTGGTTTTAGCACACCAAGAACAACACGGGATTAGGGTCTTTGGACTAGGGAAAGTGAGTAAATCGTCCAAGACTACTAAACAGACTGTAGAACACTAGCGAGTGAACAAATCCAACTTTTGTATAAGCATAGTTGGGAACCCCCTCTCACACATGGGCTAAACACAAGGTCACGTGCAGAAGAGCATCACGTGCAGAAGAGCATCAAAGATTACCCCTCCAAAGCTTGACCAATCGTAGTGGAATGAGCGTATATTGGGGGGTTTTCTTGAGAAACCATTGGTTTCATTTGGTCTCGGTGCTTCGTGAATCCTAAATCTGTTCGGGGTCCTCTGGAGTCTTACCAGTCCACTTGTCTTCATTTCTCTTGAAGAGCTTCAGACTTTGATATCCTGCCCATACGTTCGGTCCCTATTGTCCATTGTACCCACCCGAAGGCTGAATGTGAGTTGGTAACCTTAGTGGCCTTTCCTAGGTATCTACATATGTGACTATGGGGGGATTCCTATGGTACCTAGGGCAGACCGTCGTATCACACTCTCAGTACCCTTGGAGGGTGATCCTGTGAAATCGAGGGTTTCTTGCACTGAGAAGGGCTGTTACATGGAGGTCGAGGTAACTACTTCTCATTTCTTCACCGACTGCTTGACATCCCATCTTTAGAAGATCTTTGAACCTATTGTTGCTTGGTTCATTGCTTTTAGTTTTCCTAGGGGTGCGCTTCTTTGACTTTCGTAGTCGACCTTAGGATCATAGATTTTACGATATACAAGATATGGAACTTGACGTTCTGGAACCTCAACCCAATGTTTCTTATGAAGGAATGATCGAGGATCCAACTTCTGAAACCAGGAGCGTAGCTCCTGGAAGTGACCATCACGTAGAAGAATCGATCACAACCTTTGTAGAAAGCATTGCATCTTACACAAATCCTCTTTTTACTGATCCTCTTGGCCCACCACTCATTGATCCACCGTCCACGAGATACATCGATGCTTTTTATTCTTATAGATTACCACCCGATTCCACCATTACATCATCTTTTGGCGTGAACCAATCATCTTTTGGTTTTCCTGAATGACTTGGGACTTTATATTTTTCCACAAATTATGTAGTTAATACTGATGGTGCTTCTTCTCTACCAGAAACATCAGTGACCCAGGTAATCCCTACTCAATCACTTGCGCATACATCTTCCTTTACACATGGGTCGAGTAATATCCCTGC
>JZKD02S1780020.1:30194-44853 GCA_000966675.3 Picea glauca | reverse complement strand
ACATACCATGATACCTGGACCAATTACCTCATGGAGCAAGAGCCTTCTCTGATACAAGACCAAGCCGATGGTGATGGATGTTGCTGCTGCTGACAAGACGAATCTGATGAAAGAACAAAAGGATGGGCCCTCCAGGGCCATGCTTAGGTCAATCCTGCTCTCGGTACTCCATGTCTAGGACCTGTGGGCCTCGAGACATGATATCCTAGTTATCCCTAGAAATCAGGGATAACACCTTCAACCCACCAGCGACTTGCTACATCCATTGAGCTTTGTATCTTCTTTAAGTTTCAGCCACACAAACTCTCTCACTCTTTATATTAGTGATTGTGCATGAATGGTTGCTTCGTGTCTTTTTCTCAATTGAGATTCTCCTCTGTCAAATGAAAGAAGGGATGTGGTTACTACTCAATTATTAATCTGAGCACCTCTCCTTCAAAGGCTATGAATGTGCCAATGGGCAAGCTAACATTGTGTGAAACCAGTTTTAACAATTCATTGTTGCATAAGAGCTCTTGCGTACAACTATGAGAATATTCCTTTAAGCTTGCAACCTATATTGTTTAGCAAGAGAAGAATCAACAATCCAATTTGTAAATAACTGGAAAATTCACTCTTACTATGGACTCCAACCGATAAGGCTATATTCTCCTCTCAAATTTGCAAACCTCTGGGATATCTTCAAATAGATTATGTTTGTGGAATATCTACATTAGGATGACTTCCTTCCGTAGACCATTGAGAGATCTTCATCTCTAGTAGCTAAGAGGCCATATGCACTTCCTTTTCAGATATCATGTATAGGTTTGGTAATTTGCTAGGATATTGATGATCTCTCTAGTTTGGTTGTGGTTGTTCTCTCTTACCAATTTAGCTTCCATAACACGAACTCAAAATGCTAGACCAAACCCAAACCCAATACTTCTACTACTTTAGTTTGGTTGTGGTTGTTCTCTCTTACCAATTTAACTTCCATAGCATGAACTCAAAATGCTAGACCAACCCTAAACCCGATACTTCTTCTACCCTTAAATTCCTCCAATGGGAAATCAATTTCAACAAGGAGGCAATTGCATCATCGACTTTCCTCCAAAAGATGCAAAATTGATTACTTTAACAATGCTAATCAATCCCTACAAATGGAAAAATCGCTCTCATAATGATAATCGATTCATTTATGGGAAATTCCCATCTCTTAAGTCGATGGATGGATTCTCATGAAGTTAATTCACCAACATAAATGAAGACACTTATACGTTGAATGCCCAGTAAGCAAACAATGTTCTATGGCTGCATACAGCCTCATACAACCTCACCTCTACAAACAATGATCATATGGCATGTGTGAAACACTAGATGCCCAGGTAAGGTAAAAAATCGACTATATTGGCAAGGGATCGACTAGGTGGACGAGGAATTGTCCATGGAGGTTAACTCAACCTAGGATAATGTGAAGTCACCCAGGTAAATGAAAATGACCCAAGCAAATGTGAAATCGACCAGGCCGATGGGAAATCAACCAAGGAGAGTGAAAAAGTAGACTATGTATGAGATTTGAACTCGTAGGAAAGATAAATTCACCCAACAACCAAAATTGAACCAAATTAGAAACTCCAATAGAAGTGCAATGGGTTTGAGATGACAACCATCGATCACTGGGCTTAAAAATGCATCCTATGGTGGTGGTAATGTAGCTATTATATTCTTTATTAAATAAGGAAAACCAATAATGCAATAAATCAACAAGTTTGATTGTATATCCCTCTCATTTACACTCCCACTATTCATTGGCAACCATTAAAATCAGAACTAAAATAGAAATACATAGAGCACAATCACATAGAATTCTCAGATCAATTAAAGACACAATGGACACCATACTTACCCTGGAAACCCAAATGTGAAAACCAACTTCGAATGAATGCTCAGTCTATTTCGGCAATTTGTGGTTACAATGCTTTCATGGCTCTATATCCATCCTCTCCTCTCTTGGCCCAAAAGAACCTTTGAGAGTGAAAGTAAAGGAAGAAATATGGAGAGCTAGAGCAACGAGAAGGCCAACAATCACGACCTTTCACTTCCCATTCCTTGGTCTCTTATCCTCTCCCATTCTATTTTTTTTTTCATTTTTAATTAATCCATTTTTCGTTGATTTTGTAATTCTTGAAATAAACTGTGTATGGAGTTTTTGAAACGTCCAACGTTTTCAAGTGGACACTCCTCCCATCATGAGGGATTGCTAATCCATTTTTTTCTTCTCATTTTGTTTTATTCCCCTTTTATATTTGCATTGTCTTTTATACTTTGTCTAAACTTCAGAAATTGCTAAATTGACTTATAGGTAGCGAGTCTTATAACCATTCAAAAGTTTGGATCCATTTATCAAATATTCTATTTTTTAATTTAAATTTAAAGTATTTTTTTTAATAATTTTTTAAATAAATTTTATATAAAATATAAGTTTTGAAATCATGGTCAATATCTAAGTTGATGTTGAGGTTAAAATTATGATTAAAAGAAATATATACAAATTATTATAACTATATAAAAAAAGGAATATTTGGCCATTGAAAAGGTCAAATTTGATGTAATATAGGTTGAAAATGTGACTTTTATATGAATCATAATGTAATATATAAGTTGAAAATGTGACTTTTACATAAATAATAATGTAATGTAATGTTTTTTGGTTTTTGTTTTTTCCTTTTGTCATTAAGTTGTCATAATATTGTGTTTATCTAATTGGTAAAGATGTTGTATTTATTTATTTATTTTAACTTTTTAATTGCAATATGGTTTTTGATATTTTGTTATATTTTGTTGTAATCTTGTGTAATATTTTATTTATTTAATTTATAAGGATATTAAGATGGAGGAAAGATATACATTGTGTATATGCTTTTGAGTATATATTTTTTTTAAGAGAGATCTTTTTAGTCCCATAAGTTATAGTTCCATTCCATCTTATTGATGAGAGTTTTGAACTTGTAACTTTGTTTATAGGGGTTTTGGTCCATTTTAAAACCATCCAAATAATCATAATTTCGAAAAAAAAAAATGAGTACATCAAAGTAGAACTTTTCCTCTTTGTACATAAATAAACTCATTGAAAATGTTGAGTTTGTCATCTCATTAACTCACTTGGAATTGTAATATTCTCCTCCTCAAAAAGTGAGGTTTTCACTATCATATTGGAAATTTTTTTTGCCTCATTTTTACACCTCTCTTATTTTTATTTTTTTCCAAAAGAGAGAAAATATTATAATACTCGTGACTATTGACCTAGCCTTTATCAATACAATCTCAAAACCCCTACATGGAACTACATCATTATGTGTAAACAAACCTCAACCAATAATTCAATGGTGATCCATATGATGCAAACTTCTACTTGCTAAATATCTATGTGTTTAAAGCCATAAACTTGTTTCTTTATAGGTGAGGAAGAGAAGCTTTTAAGTAATAAAAAACAAAGTTATACTCCACCATCAAAATTTAATTTTAGCTAATAACAAATATCCAAATGTAGTTTTAGCTAATGACCGTTATCCACTACATTATGTAATATCCAACATTTAACCCATACATAATCATTGTATAACAAGGGTTGCATGGCAGCTTAGTCCCTGCCTCTTGCAAGTTTAGAAGGATAGGTTTAGAGATTGGCTTAGAAATTAATAATCATTATTATTTAATATTATAACACCAATCATACGCTTACCCTATTCTTGCTAGTAAATATTATTTATTATTTATTTATTTTAACTAAATCATACACTTACTCTACTTTAGCTAGTAAATATTATTTATTTATTAATATGGAATTTGGAATTAGATTAATTTAATTGGGCATTGTCTAACTGCTCTACTCTTTTGTTTTTTTGTTTTGTCAAATGGGACGAAGTAAATCTGCATGAAATCACTATTTTCTGTTGTTTAAAATGTTACTTTGAATGCAAAAATAACATGCTGAAAAACCCTTGGGACACTAGCACACATGGACGAAGACAAGGAAATATTTATTATTGAAAAATCTTTCATTCTTTGAAAACATTCAAGATAACACAATGCTATTATCTTCTAAGGCCATATGCCCTACCACACTTGTTTATTATTACACTAATATATATTATTAAATTTAACATCACTTGTTTATTATTACACTAATATATATTATTAAATTTAACATAGATATATATTAGTCTAACTTCTAATAATATATATTATTATATTTAACATAAATATATATTAGTTTAACTTGTAATATTATATATAAATAGTTACAATTAAATTACTTTTAATATATTTAACTTTTAACAATATTAATTACATATATTGTATCAATATATATATTATAAATGTATTATAATACCACGGCTAAAATGTTTTTTTTTACAGGAACGGGTATGGGATTGTATTTAGTTCTTGGCGTAAATGCCTTTAGACAGGTTACAAGGTGTGAGGAGAAGCCCATCTTTCCTTTACAGCGAGGATCTCGAAGTCCCGAATACTCATAAACCGGAGGTTTTTACAAATAGCCAACGACTCAATCTCCGTTATTTTCCCTAACTTGTGTATACAGATGAACTGGTTCAGTATAATGCGAAAAAACATGAGAGTACATAAAGCTCTTAAGGAATGGGATCCCAATCTTCATCCCTATCTCTTAAAAGGGTGTTGGTTGAAAGAAGAGCTGCTTTGTTGGCTTCTGCGTTAGCGTCCTTGTTATTCTCCCTCAGCACATGGAAGAAGTTTATACTCTGAAAGGATTTAGTTAGGGATTTGATTCTTGTCGCCGATCTTGCTAATCTGAAGTCTTTGGGAGCAGAATTGTCCACTATAACTTTTATAATGGATTGAGAGTCACCAATTACATTAACCTCATTGATGCATAGATCTTTGACTTGCTTGAGGCCTTGGAACAGAGCTGGTGCTTCTGCTTGGATGTTGGTATTCTGGCCCAAGCCCCAGGCGAAGCTATGCTCGATTCTTCCTACTGGGTTCTTAATGACACCACCTACACCAGCTTTCCCGGGATTGCCTTTGGCTGCCCCGTCAAAGAGAAGAGTATATTTAGAATGGTTATTCAACTAGGTTGAAAAGTATTTTTCCTTGAGTCTAATTTGCCATTCTTTGCTTGGCTTGCTTTGTCTCGCGGCTTGTGCAAACTGGAGGTCCAACCTTTCTCCCCATTCAATATCCCGGTGACTTAAATTGGTTTCCTCGAGCTGATCGCCCAGGCTTTCTTTCAGTTGGTTTTTTATCTTGATCGAGACAAGCTTCGCTTCCTGCACTTGAACTCTGAAAATTCTCTTGTTCCTTTCAAGCTAGATTTGCCAACAAATGATCTTTGCCAAGGAGAGCCAGGCCACCTTGAAGCTTTCGTTTTTTGGAAGTACCCCTGGGTAGTTGCTCAGCCAGGTAGCAAACAGATCAACGATGAGGTGGGACAGATCAGAGCGTTTCTCTAGGGGCCCAGAGGCTCGTTCCAAATCTCTTGAGCAAAGTTACATTCCAACATTAAGTGACAGAGATTCTCTTCATTTTCAAGGCACATTATGCATCGGGAAGGCCCTTGGAGACCTCTTTTCTTCAATCGATCCCCTGTCAGGATTCTGTTGTGGCACATGAGCCAGCAAAAAAAGTCGATTTTAGGAATTGTCTTGTGGCCCCAAAGCCCCTTCTAAGTCGCAGGGTTAGGAGGGACGTGGGGTTGTTGCAGCAGTTTTGCATAGCCAAGCGCCACTGTGTAGCTGCCCGATTGGGATCCCCATCCGCGTTTATCTTGTCTCCTAGCATGAATTGGGGCCATGCCCTTCAGATGAGTAAAAAACATATCACAATCTTGCTTCAGCCCCAAAGGCACCTGGAGCTTCTTCAAACCAATCCAGTTGCAGTCTTCCCAACAAGAGATATCCCACAGCGTGATGAAGCCGATGTTGACAATCCAATCCCAAAGCACGTGTAGCGAGCTGATTTCGGTGAGAGGGGGGAGTGTTCATGATGCTATCTTCCCAGATGTTAATAAGCTTGCCATTACCCGGAATCCAATACACATGGAGGTTTATCAAAGGTGTAGCTTTGGCGCAAAGTTTTAGGAGATGTGATCCAACTTTTGGAAGGGGGCTGCCAAGACAACGTTTCCTTTAGCCCCTAAAATATTTTTTCCACATAACAGTTTGCGCCCAGCCCGGCTTTGGGGCGATAATTCTCCATATTTGCTTAGCTCCCATTGCCACATTTTGAATGTTGAGGTCTTTAAAATTCAATCTGCCTTCCAACAGGGGCTTAGTGACTTTGTCCCAGCTTACCAAGGGGATTCTCTTTTCGTTTTCTTTACCGCCTTTCCAGAAGAACTTACGGATGTAATCCTCCATTTACTTGAGGATACAGATAGGAGCCAACATGATAGAGAATTGAAAGATTGGGAGGCTACTGAGAACAACCTTAATAAGCACTATTTTACCTGCATGGTTGAGCCAGGAGAAGCCCCAGGCCTAAATCTTGAGCTTGAAATTTTCTAAAAGAGGGAGCCAGTCTCTACTAAAGGCAGCCTTTTGGAAAATTGGAACGCCCAGGTACTTGAAAGAAGACCAATTGGAAGAGGCCACAAAGCCCAAGCACCTGGAAATGGCATTGAGGGTGCTGACAGGAACATTCCAACACTAGATATGGCATTTCCATTTATTTAGAATACTTCCCGTTGCATCACAGTAATCATCCAACACTCCTTTGAAGCAAGAGGCCAAAAGCAAATTGGCTGCGCCCAACAACAGAGAATTGTCGACGAACAACGCATGATTAATATTTTTGACTCCTCTTACAATGTTCAGTCCCATTATCTCTTGATCTAGTTGTTTCTTCTCCAAGTAAAAGCTAAGAACATAAGCTTGGAGAAAGAAGAGGAGGGGGCACCCCTGACGAAGCCCTCTTGAGGCTTTGAAGAAATCTGCTGCTCACCCATTCACCAAAGGAGCGATCCAAGGCTTAGAGATACAAGCCCGAATCCAATTGATGAAGTTAATCCCGAATCCAAACTTGTGCAAAACATCAAAGAGAAAACTATGTCTGACACGATCAAAGGCATTTGCGAGATCAAGTTTGACGACCATACCCTTTTCTTTTCGGAGCAGACTTGAGTTTATCGCCTCTTGTACTAGGATGAAGTTGTCCCCGATCTGTCTCCCATGAACAAAGCCCCCTTGATTCTCATGGATAATAGAAGGGAGGAAACTTTTCAATCTATTGGCTATCACCTTTGTTATCAGCTTGTAACCAATATTACAAAGAGATATAGGGCGAAATCTGTTGAAGGCATTGGCTCCCTTTTCCTTGGGGATGAGGGCAAGGAAGGTAGAATTGGTGCTGCCCCCAATTTTCTGACAGGCTTGGGATTTCACAATTAGTTTATGCATATCCTTTTCAACTATCTGCCAACAATTTTGGAGGAATCTGCCAGTAAACTCATTTGGTCCGGGGGTTTTATCGGGCTCCATGGCAAAAAGGGTAGCCTTAATTTCTTCTTTAGTTACCTTAGCTTCGAGAATCTGATTCATTCTATTGGTGATCTTTGAAGGTACCACATCAAGGAACTTGGAGTTCTGGGCCCTCTCCCCTTCTTCGTTGTAAAGGTTTTTAAAATGGGAGGATGCTGCCCTTTTGATGCTAATGAAGTCCTTGTGAATAATGACATCTTCTTTGATTTCTAAGATGGAGTTAAAGTTTCTTCTCGCTTGGGCTTGTTTGTGGAAGGAGGTATTCCTATCTCCCGCTTTTAGCCAAATGTTGCGGGATTTCTGTCTTCAATTTTCTTTCTTCAACAAGCATGCCTTGTGGTACTTTTGTTGTAATTCTACCTCCCTGTCCAGAATTTCTTTTGTGATTTCTGCGCTTTCCGTCTGTAGTTGATGGAGCTCCAGGCTGGCTTGGGCTTGTTTTCTTTCAGAAGCTAGATTAGGGAGGGTTTTGGCCCAGCTTTTCAGGACTACTTTCACTCTTCTGAGTTTTTCCTCCCAGATGAAGAAGGGAGATCCCTTGACATGCTCCCTCCAACTTACCTTTACCTTCTTCATGAAATCCGGTTCCTTGACCCATAAAGAGCTAAATTTGAAAGGTATAGGGCCTAGGTTTTGTTGGGCCAGGAATTCGAGTTTGATTGGTTTATGATTTGAAACGCTGCAAGGGAGAATATGCATACTAGCCTCTAGACCTATAAGAAGGAAAGAACTTTGAACAAGAAACCTGTCAAGTCTTGCTGCAATATGACTAGGTCCGATTCTTTTATTTGACCAAGTGTACTTACCATTGGAGGGCTTGATGTCGAGTAGATCCCACTCTTGCATGAGGTCCTCCACCCATTCCCTTGCCGGACTCCTGACAATGCTGCCTCCATGCTTTTCTGACAAAAGCAAAGTGAGATTAAGATCACCGGCGATGATGATGTTTTCCACATTCTCCGTTTCAGCCAGATTCCTGATGGAGTCCCAGCAGGCCTTTTTTTCCCCTGCGTTGACCAGAGCGTATACGTTGAAGAGGCTAATGACCTCCTTTGTGTCCAGAAGCTGGAGATTCAAGTATAGCCAATGGTAATTTAGAATTTGAGTGATCAACGAGTACTTACTATTGTTCCAAAGAGAGCCCAGCCCACCCGAGGCTCCTCGAGCAGAGACGACCAGTCCTCCACCTTTCTTCCAAAATTTCTTACTAAATTGGAGGAAGTTGCCCTCCATTTTTGTCTCCTGGATTAGTAGGATGTCAGGGGTTTCTGTCCTTATGAGACTTCTCACGGCTTCTTCTTTCACTTTGCTCCCCATACCCCTGCAATTCCAGGAGACGACCTTCATCACTTACTTTTTTCAGTGTATCGAGCTCCCTTGGAGCCCCAAGCCTGATTCCTTGTCATCTTCAGGGTTTTTGCCAGAAGTTTCTCAAGGGTTAGTTGGCTGCCTTGAAGCTTATCTTTGTAGGTTTCCTGCTCTCTCTTATCTTGGGCAGACTTTTGGCCTCTTTTCGATCTTCTGGCCGAAGTTTGTGTGTCCCCTATTTCTCCTTCCTCTTCTGATTCCTCTGAGTCTTGTTCCTCCTCTTCGACTTCTGCTTGTTTTTCCTTGAGGCTTTCTGAGGCACTTTCCCCTGTCCTCAGACCTAAGGGTGCCCCTTTGTCAGGGGATGGTGTCTTTTGTTTCTCAACCTCCTGGGTTTCCTCTGGAGCTAAGCTTAAGGGCCCGAATGTGTTTGCTTGACTGTTCAGGGTAAGGCCATGCTGATCAGAAGCCGACTGAGGGCCTTTGTCTTTTGGAGCCTCGGATTTGGGGGTTTTGTGGGAGTTTTTTGTTCGCTTGACCTGATTCCAGCCTTCCTCCTTCTCTTTATCTTTCTCACCATTACTCGGGCAACCCCTGGCAAAGTGTCCGTAGACATGGCATTTTCGACACTTGAAAGGGAGCTGCTCGTAATCTAATTTTTGCACATGAGTCCAACTGCTGACTTTGATTTTTATTGCCTCCGAGAGTCCCACCTCTAGATCGACCTCGACACAAATTCGGGCACAGTCATATTGATCCTTATTGTTTGGCCGATCAATAAATTTGTCCAGGGCGTTACCTATGTGTTGGAAAGAGTCCCAATTCTAGCAATGAACTGGGAGGTTCGACAGCCTAACCCATACTGGAACAGTCGTAGGGACGTCCACTTCTGGATCGAAGTCCGGCGTCCACTTGTTGAGATACAAGCCCCGAGGGCCAATGAAATAGGGCTTGTTCCGAAATATCAAATCTTAATCCTCTTTTGTGGGGAATTCGAACAAAAAGAAGCCTCTCCGCAAGAAGTAAGAGGTTACACTATTCTTGATCAAAGGCTTCCAGTTTTTGACCACCCAGTTCTCCGTTGCTTTTGGTGAGGGAAAGGGCCAGTGAATTGTCCCACAAGGGCACGATCCGCCAGTGACAAGGCAACCTGGATCGGTTTCTCTGAGGGCAGAGAGATCTCTGGAATATCATCCAGCTTTTTCACGAACCTAGGGGGTTCAGTTGTCTTCTTTTTTTGGCAGAGAGGCCAACATCCGATTGAAAACGTCCTCGGTTGTTGGGGTAGGTGGAGGGGGAGGTACCTGGGAGGAGCCCAATGCCTCCATGGCGGCAAGGGGGAGCCCTGGATCAGTCGCGCGGGCTCACAGTTCGCAACAGTCAAAGCTCTCGGCCGATGGTTGGTCGAAGGATTTTTGGCGGGGGCATACCACGACTAAAATGTTAACGTAATACATTGAAATATTTTCTAATTATTATATTGGTTTTTAATATATAAAGACATTAAATTTTAAATTTTTGACACTTATATTACTTTAATCCACAATTTTAATTTTAATTTACATTATAATAGAGAATTTATAACCATATTCTCTATAACCATATTTATTGATGGCAGATATCCTCGATACGTTAGAACGCATGGAAAAACCGAGCATGTGGTTTTAAATATCATGTGGTTCACCGAATTAAAAAAGAGACCCTTAAAATAATGCTTCGACATTTCTTAGTTGGGATGTGGACATGCTGAAGTGTAAAATTTCTAAATAAAAAGATTCCCTAATTTGACAAAGACACACACATGCTATTTTAGTTGGACATAGCCCAACCAGTACGGTCCTATAACACTTGTTTTTCATGGTGTAACCTTAGCTTGCAGCAGGAACCTTGCAGCTTATCAGTAAAGAGAAACCGCCTACTATTTTGGGATGTAGTGGCCATTAATATCTCTCGGCCAGTGAATAATTGACTGTAAGACAAGGTGAAAGTACGTTTGAACTTACAACAAATTTATTCACCAATTAGATAGTAGAGAAATACTTATTTTGTTATATTAAAAAAATATAATTAATTAACAACATTTATACACTCAACATTCTTGTAAAACAATACTTGGCAAATTTATTAATTGTATAATCAATTCTATACATAGAATGATGTGAAGCATGCAATAAGACATCAAAGATATTTGTCAATTAAATTTTAGAAAAAATATGTTTTTTTATTATATAAAAAAATACATATATTGATTTCCTATGTTATACATTGGATATTGTACACAAATTTAAAATCAACCAGAGACTAATTCAGAGTCAAAGAGCAAACTCATTGCTATAGGCGGGACTAATAAAACTCAATAACAATTTAAAATAAATGATAAATAGATATTTATGAAAATAAACTCAAATTAAACTAATATTAAATTAAATTAATCAACATACTATACGAATATTTCATTTAAATTTTGCGTCTCCGAAAAATTCAAATATTTCATTTAAAATTTGCGTCTCGAAAAATGCAACGTATATGTTTTCGGATAAGGTGGCGGGTCGAGCCGTGACACCATGAACACACAAACTTTGGATTCGGGAGGCCACGCTGGGAGGTCCAGGAGCCCACTCCACGCTCTGTGTTTAATGCCGCCACTAAAATCCAGTGACCGAAACCAGTTCACAGAGCCATGGTCGCCATCCTCATGGCTGTAAACGCCTCTCCACTTCTCAACATCACTGCTGTTACTTCTTCTTCTACATTTACCATATACGCAGGCAAAAGAACTACCAGAGACAGAAAACCTCAATTCAAAACCAAGCCCAGGTCGAACTCGAACTCGAACTCGAACTCGAACCCAAGACCTCACGAGCACGACGAAGTCATTCATTTCGGAGCCGGTGGAGTAGCCACAACATGGACGGCCCTGCCTCCCAGGGACGAAGGTCCACTGTTCCAATCCCTCACGCTCCTCCCTCCAAAGGAGCTCAGACCCCAGCACCGCCTCACTCCCGATGATTTTCTTCAACACAGGAATTTAAATTCAATTGAGGAGGCCGTCGATTCTGATTTGCTGTCAGTTACAGAGGAAGATTTACTTCGCGAAGCTCAGGAAGAGCTCGCAGAGCTGGAAAAAGTTCACGGACCTCTGCACGAAAGCTTTTACCAAAACCCTAAAAACCCCACAAACCCTAAAAACCCTAAAAGGCCTAGCGCTTCTTTGGCCAATGTATTGGAGGAGGACAATAATAGCGGAGTGGAAGAGGAGGAGGTTATTGGAAAAGGGGTTCCTGCCGTAATGCGCTGCTTCGACAGAGCGAAGATTTATGTCAAGGCAGGCGATGGAGGGAACGGGGTTGTGGCCTTCAGACGGGAGAAATACGTCCCGTTCGGCGGCCCGTCGGGTGGAAGCGGAGGCAGAGGCGGACATGTGTATATTGAAGCAGACGGGGACATGAATTCGCTTTTGCCGTTCAGGAAAACGGTGCATTTTCGGGCAGGGAGCGGGAATCACGGGCAGGGTAAATGCCAGGACGGTGCGAAGGGGCAGGATTTTGTCATCAAGGTTGCGCCCGGCACGGTGGTGAGGGAAGCGAGCGAAGGAAACGATGGGGATGTCCTGTTGGAACTCACGACTGCTGGGCAGCGGGTGTTGCTTTTGCCGGGAGGCCGAGGCGGTCGGGGCAATGCTTCGTTCAAGACGGGCCGGAACAAGGCGCCGCAGCTTGCCGAATACGGAGAAGAGGGTGCGGAAATGTGAGCAGCTCTGTTCATTTTGTGCATCCCCTTGTTTTTTCAATGCTGGCTCTCAAACCATATGTTTATAGAACATGGACTTGGATTTATTTATGCAACAGAATTAACATTAAACATTCCAGGAGAAACATGTCATAGTAATTATCACCAAGAGCGCCCATATTATTGGTGCGCACTGTAGAGTTTCTGAGATACCTGCACAAAATATCTAGCTAACAATGAAACATACACAACTTGCAAATGGTGTGAAGAGAAGACAAAAAATGGAGGAAAGAATGAAAATAATTTCTATTAATTGAATGAGAGAAATGATACAGTACAAGTGATATACTTTGTATCACACAATTAACTTGCCATAGTAGTCAATTAATGTGCATTAGGAGTGTTCTAGAGAGATCTGACACACACGAACAATCATTGGAGTCAACTGCCACCTAGTCCTAGTTAACTGATTCACACGTGTGGAAGTGAGAGAAACACATGCAACTGCTGGTGATAAATCTGAGGTTGTCATGCATGAGTGACTTCCACTAGTTTAACTGAGTGTAATTGACTCTGAACTGAAGAGGAACATCCTATTTTATAGAGGAATATTCTCTAGAGAGAATATTCTCATCTAATGAAGCATTTTCAACATTGGATTATCAAACTTAGGAAAATAATTTTAGGTGAGTGTGTAATATTTTCAATACCCTCCCCTGAACAATACTAGGGAGTATACATAATGAATGGGTCTCGACAATAGAGGCCATGTTAGGTACCCATAAACAATGCAACTAATGAACACTGAAATAAAGTGAGGAAAGAGGGAAAAACCTCATGGGAACCCCCCCCTCCTCAAAATAGGCAGTCTCCAGAACCAAGAAAAGATGACAAGTCAGTGAAGCGTGATCTGATGATGACAGATAATGATCTGCTTCAATGAGTGTGCTTGAAGTTGAAATGTTGTAGTTGATACTAGTTGACAACAATTAGATCTCTCCAAACATTAAGGTGCTAGCCTACACCAAGATGGTCAGGCTAGTCAGAGTGTTTCAAAAACATAGAAGCAAACACCATAAAAGTCATCAAAATAGTGGTGAATGGAACTGTAAAGGCGTCATAATCAGTCAAGTCAAGAGCAATGAGAATGGTTCCCATGTATCGTGGATGAAACACATCTTTAAGATGTCCTCAAACAATGGCTCAAATGCTGTCATGACCAATCATCAAGCCAACCACAAGCAATCCTCGAAGTTAGTACCTTGCCAAGATGTGTCGTATACGCCTCTTCGTCAATGAGTTGAAAGAAGAGGAACTGGCAAAAGGCCGTGGATCCCTGGCAAGAAGACAATGCTGACTCCCATCATGATGTTGAGGATGTCGATAAGTGGAGGATGTAAACCCTGAAGCTGACGCTGAAGAGTCTGTTGCTGCTAAAAACTCTGATGCTGGTGCTGAATAGTCTGATACTGACAACTCTAATGTTGAAGTGGTGCCGAATCTAGCTGTGAAAGCTCCAAAGTTGTATCAATAAGAGGTGTAGGTGGTGGCTGCTGCAACTCAACAGTAGAAGAGTCATCTTATGTAATGGACTCTTGTGCTAGAACAAATTGAGTTCGAACGACAGAAATATCGAGACAACTTGCTACTAGCAATGAAGTCCCAACAAAACCAAATGTGGCTTTTGCTGGTCTCATCACAGGCTGAATGGGATGTACAACCCCCTGTCCATTCTTACCAAGGTCACCACCAGTGTATCCCATTTGATGCATCAATTTTGACCCAAAACTACGAGTGTGCAACTCAAAATTTGGTGAAAGAAGCTTAGTAGTGGTCAGCAATGCAAAAGCGACATTACAAGCAAGAGACTGTTGTGGATCTTTCTGCAAAAAAGCAATAATATCTTCCTTCTCTTTTAAATCGGCCAAAAAATGTTCCTTGAGAAGAGTAAATTTCTCCTCCATCTCATTAATGCGGGTGGTCCAAGTATCAACTCGAGCTTGATGTTTCTCCATTAGACTCCAAATGAGTTCAAAATCCGTGGAATAATAGGTATACATGTTTTGAAGACAAATCTTGGATCTCTTTTGTTCACCTTGAAGTTTGCTAACTTCTTTGACAAGTTT
>JZKD02S1780009.1:91581-104159 GCA_000966675.3 Picea glauca | reverse complement strand
TAACATTACTAATCTAAATTACAACTAATGGCCTAAAGCCGACATAAATAAAATAGCATTACTACTCTAATATTCCCCAATTAAGGGGTAATGAGCCAACATTAGGGCTTAACATTATGAAGGTCCATATTATACAAGTCTCTTTTTCATTTTCTTCTCTCATCACCATTTTTTCCACACATTCTACTTTGCTAGTCAGACATCATAGGGGACCCACATAATCCCCATCGTTCCCGATGCTTGCAAAATATCGCTCCTATCCTAGGAGGAGTGCCTAGTATCGCCAACTCACCAACTCAACCATCTCACACCCCTTTGAGTGATACCATTTTGGGATCATCTTTACTTTGTTCCACTTTAATTAGGTCCAATTCCCAAGGTCACCAATCCACTAGATCTCCTTCATAAGGAGGTGGAGGGTACACTTCTTCCCAAGGGAGAAGTACACCCCCACCAAACCCCCATCAAGGGTCAGGTCCACTACCTGCTCACACCATGGCTGGAACTAATCCTCCACCGACACTCCACATGTTGTATTTGGCCTCCCTCAACATACTGGATCTAAGTAAGCTCACAAATGATCCTATATTGCATGACCCCACATGGCCTGCAATGCCTATCAAACTACCTTCGAAAATTCCCAAGTTTGAAGGAAAGGAGGGAGAAGATCCCACCAATCATATCATGACCTTCCACTAGTGGTGCTCTTAAAAAATGGACGAATCCATCTGTTTAATGTTATTTCATCACACACTCACAAGTCCATCTGTCAAATGGCATGTGGATGAAAAATCAGGGTTCGATGTGAATTTTGAATCGTTGGCCAAAACATTTTTGACCTTCTTTCAACTACTAGTTCGCCATGAAAATGGTCTAGAACTGATCTCTGAGTTTAAAAATACTTCAGCCACACATATGTCTGACCACATTCATGAATGGCGTCGACGACGTAGTTTATGAAAATAAGAAACCACCAAAGAACAATGCCTCGATTTATTTCTCAGATCACTCGTCCCTCTACTTGCCAAAGATGTGGCCTCCACCTTCCCCCAAAATAAAGAGACAGCCATCAACAAGGCTCAACAATATGACCTCATTTATGCATAGTCAAGATACTTATACAAAGTACTACCTAATGCCCCGAGACTCGTACCATCCGGCTAGGAAAAACCTGGGATGTCTCACTTAGCGGATGGATTGACTGGTACCACAACACACCACAACCTGTAGATCCAACCACCACCCATGTACGGTACTCCCAAATATCCACCGATGTATGGAGGACCCCCTTGCTACCCTCCCCCGCCTTATCTGCAACCATAACCTACTGTCCTCCCTCCACCCATGAGTGTACCCTCGTCGACACCCATGATGCGCTCGACTATTGAACCAAGTTTTGGTACCCTCTCTACTTCAACTTACACCCTGAGCACTAGTGAAAGAACTACGCCTTCCTATGCACCCTATGGGTCATTACCACAAAATAATCTTTATTTCCCATTTCCTGGTCCTCCATAGCCCATTGCTCCTCCACAAGGACAATTGCGCACTAGGGTTAACTTTGTTCAACCTACTCCCATTCGACAATTTCAAAATTTTGAACAACTAAATATAGAAAATCTGGCCCATCAACCGAATAATGCCAAAAATAAAGGAAAAAATAGAAATAATAATAACCCAGGACCAGGGGGAAACAACCCCCAACAAAACCAACCTACTGGGGGCAACCACAACTAGGGTAACCAAAACCCCCAAGGGGGAAACAACAACAAATTCCAAGGGAGGAACAACAACAATAACCTCAGGACAAAGTTCCCTTGTGCTCTTTGCGGTGAGAATGTTCATTATACTCACCATTTCCCCCAGATTTATGACTTCAAACAGATGAAACATTCCATGAATGTGCCACATCCTCCAATGCCACTTGCCCCCTAGTAGGCCCCACAACAGTATTTGCAACAACCATCCTCGGCGATGTTGCAAAACACTATTCCACATAAATGTGTGATGAATACCCAACAAGATATGCATCCTTCCCCACCACAGATGGGATAGTATCAAAACCCTGGGAATCCGGCGGATCGCAATATCCTCCTCATGAGTGAAGAAGAAATTCTTCTACAAATGCACAGTCGTCATACAGTGCACCCCCTGAAGCTACTCTGATCCAATTTTTATGAGAATAATGAAATGAATATAGATTATTAACAGGTTCTTAACACAAAATAACAGAGATACAGTAAAACTGGTTTTCTATTCAATAAGGAAATAAGCTGAAACTATAAAATGCAGCAGAAACAAGCTTGTTGGAATGGTGGCAGCTTATCTCTGAGAATATATGTGACGGCTGTGCTCATTCAAAAGAAGATGATTACAATGAGGCTCTGAATTCCTTTTTACAATAAATAGGAATTCCAAATACCCTATACATCAAAAAACCTAACCCTAGGAGTTGAAGCGCTAAAAGTCATGTGGGCCCCATCTAGGTAAGTTAGTACATCAACTTCCCAGGGTCGTAACGTTTGCATATGAACTCCGTTTTAGGCGTGTGATAGCACGTTGGAAAGGTATCATCGAGGAAATTAATTTTTTGGGCACAATCACGCCTTTGATTATCATAGAGAATATATATCCTGAAAAACCTTCATTTAGGCCCTCAAAATGGCCCCGAAAGTTAAAACTGCTAAAAATAGTAAATTGCCAAAATTGTTAGAAAACTATTTAGAGCTAGTTGGAAAAGGTGGGTGGCCACCGATATCCACCTAGATCATACTCCCATCACTTTGGAAGCATATACAACTACAATAAGACAACCCTTGATGATTCCACACCCTAACACTGACCCTCCCATTTGTATTCCTCGCATCCCATTGCGACGGAATGTCAACAACCCTCAGGCTAGGGAGGCACAAAATTAAAATTTGGTCGATGACTTGGTGCAATATCCTGCAGTCGTGTCAGTCTTGGAGGTCCTCCAAACCTGTCACACTCAACGAAAATCATTTCTTTCCATCTTGGGGGAATTCAACCCTGTTGATACTAGACTCATCACATTCAATCTAGATTTTGGGGAACCTCATCTCCCTGCTTTGGTAGCTTTCCAGATACCAGTCAAAATTTGTAACATCACAATTCATCGATGTATCATTGATGAAGGTGCATCCACATGCATCATGTCCAAAACAGTATGGTGGAAACTTTGTTCCCCTTAGCTAATACCATGTGCCATCACTCTGAGAGCTTATGATGAACGACCATCCTCTCCTGAAGGGATCTTTCAAAATGTCCCCATTGAACTTGGGGGAAAAACCATCCTTATCAACATTGAAGTTATCAACACCCCGCTCGATTACAACATCTTGTTTGGACGTAGCTAGATGTACGCTATGAAGGCTGTGAAATCTTTTGTGTTTCAAACGATGATGTTCCCCCACAACGGAAAGATAATCACCATCGACTAAGTTTCACATTACAATCCTAACCATTCCTCTAACATCGATAACATATTATCTCTTGTCCATACTAGTTCCGACGCATATCCACTCATGGATATGGCCCCCAAAATTTTCAAAGACCCATCTTTGTTGGGGGCATACTACGAAGCACGCCCGCTCATACACCCCTCAGCACAAGTGTGTGTCATATCTTCCAATGGAACTGACAATGGAGATACCATCCCTCCCATAGAGGCTTCTCCACTCCCTGACGACCCTGCCCAGAAAACAAACCCTAAGTACTATGCAGGAGGATGAGACCACTAACTTGGCTCTTGCAAATCCTGGATCTACTGGCTCAAACTTTCGTAATCTCCAAATATCCTCTAAAATCCTCTCATCAATTCACTATGGAAGCAGGTACAAATGAGGTGCCATTCGGGGCCCCACCACTATATATAGTCCCTTTTTCCAAACTTCCATGCTTAATTACAGGAGCTCAGAGCATCCGTTTTCTGATCCATCTTCAGCCATGAGATTAGGATCCCACCACCTATATAGTCACATTCCCCAGGTCACCATCCATCCTCGGCCCTGGGGGAGCATGTTTTTTCACATCACGCCCAGGTACGCATGCTCATGTTCAAAATTATCAAATAACTGTTATATGTTTTTTATCTTCAGATATTGTTCACACTAGGTATTTGGTTTGCATGTGTGTAGGTACTTGGTCATCACAAATCAACGCAGCCCCTTCAAGTATATGATCAACATTGTAATGTAATCATTCCCTCTGAATATCAATTTCATATCCCAAGTCACACCCCTTGACATTTTCCTATAGTATCCTCACATACGACTCTGTAGTAATATCACCTCTGCTGCATTTCGGTACTGTCACCTGGTAGAACTCTCCCCTACATGATTTGTCCCATTCATAGTCCCCTTGGCACTTTGAAACTCATGCTACTTTCACCCCCTAGGGATAGGAGTCCTGATAGTATTACGCATGTTCGATAATCAACCACATACTCTTTCTCCTTATTATCTTAGCTTTCCCAAATGGACTCCCAGAATATCTTGTCACTGTTCTCATCTGACTACACTCCCATAATATCATTAACCCTCCATATCATCCGCAATCAATTTTCCCATCTGCAAATTTCCCTCCATTCATTTACCTCATACAGAAACCCACCCATGGGGCCCCGACCTTCTACTATTTCTCCACGCAACTTGTGGCCTCATAGGCCAAGCCATCTTGCACTAGGGAAACCATTTATGTATCTATACACTTAGCCCAAATTATTCTTTATTCATTTGGTCATTGTAAAAATCCTTTTGTTTCCAGCATTTACATATCTTTATTTTCTCCCTTAGCGACCTTATTTTTTTCCGGAAAAGCAACGATGTCTCCCTTGGTTGGGGCATTCATTAACTTCTACTCTTGTTGACATCGTCCATAAACCCCGAGTATCCCACAATCCATATACCTTTGATCTCTAATTTTGTCCACTTTTTCAGACCTCTGACACAATTTTACCCACATCTAGTTGTCCCCCTGGCACTAGATCTAGTTTCACGGTTGCTTCCACTCATACTACACATATATCCCCAACCAAGGGAAGTCTTGAGTCTCACCACATATTGAATTCATCCATGTTCCTCATCAGTTCCTAATCTCATCCAGTGGATTTCATGAAGCCCTTTTGCTTCTTGGAGTTGTGTCTCCCTTTCTGTTGACATCAACACAATTTCCAAATGGGCGATAGTATCTTGACTCTCATTACCTTTACAACGAGGAGGATTGGTTGACACAGAGAGAACCATCATTAATCTCTGTTGTCGTTGACCCCCATAACATTCAACTTCAACACAATCTCATGTTACGGTAGGTATTACTTTGCGACTTTTGCATGTTTTTTATACTAGCCGAAGACCTCTGAATTTTCTAGGCCATCAATGCCTACAAGTCATCGACACTTCTTATAGGTGTCATCGCCTCTTTTCAGAGTACGTTCACCATCTGAATTGTCATCTTCCATTATCAAACCACCCTGGAGGGCGCTACAGTTATCTACATCAACATACAACTTCACTTGATGTCTTACATATTTGAGTTACATGACACGAGCATGGGGCATGCCTGCCTCGTTTGTATACAAACTTTATTTTCATACCTAAAGAAAGGTCCGGTCCCATAGTTTCCCCTCTCCCTCCGACGGGTCACTCTTGCAGTTCCTCTTAGCACTCTTTCTTACAATGGTACTCTCAGTAGAAGAAACATTGATGTATTTCAGCTATACATATGATCCTAACCTCACACATCAGGGGGCATCTGTTATCACTAAAATTTCTTCCACAAATGGTTACATGAATCCAACATCTCCAAACACCTATTAGTTCATCTGCAGCCCCAGAAACTCATTTCCAAAAGACACAAACCATAAAACTGGTTATAAAATTGACATGCGCAAAAATACTACAGGAAGAGCGTGCACGTGCACAGGCAAAAGAAGCCAAAAGAGCGCACATGCACAGGCAAAATAAGCCAAAATACTGCACATGTGCCTGATGCACGACTATGTACGATAAAAGCCACACACTCTTGTGAACAACACATTTATGGTTCTTCTCGTCCCCTCACCCACTTCTGATTCAGTTCCCAAGTTGAATTGACCCTCAAATCCGAGCTGAATCGAAGTGGGGGGTTGGTCAAAGACCTAAGGGTGCCCTAAAGGGCCACTTGTTCACACTAAATACTGGTTGGAAAATGCCTCAAATATTTTCTATAAAACGTGGCCATGGTTGCACTATGAATTCATGAATCTCATTGTATTTTTATTCTTCCTCTATTCTCCTACAAGGAACCTCTTTCATTCTTGGATCATACTAGCATCATCTCATTAAGTTATTCACCTCACCTTTTGAGGGAATAAGCTTGGATTTCTTCACCATTTACTTTCTATTTTTCCATTTGTCAGAAGCGCTCTCACATAGGGGACTAAGGATCCCTCCCTAGGAGGAAGAGGGGATCCACAAGTCCTCATTTCTCTTTGGTATTTTCCCACTAATACAATTTCTCCATTGGTGGCATGCATATTGGTCAATTAATTGATTGATTTTGGTTCTAATTTCTTTATGCATTTTAGTTTCAATTCTTTAGTTGTTGTTAGCTTAGTTATTTGTTTATTCCATTTGATTGAGTCATTTAATTCATACACTAACCTCTTTTCTGTATAGCAGGCCCAACTAGAATTGCAAGTGCCCTTCTTTTGCTCATTGGAGTGACAAAAAGGACACAACAGATTGGCGACCATACTGGGGATAAGGTATCAATTTCCTCCCTATTTGGGTTGTTTGAGCACTTGTTTTTGAAGTATTTTCCTTGGAGGGATCATAACCGACCTAGCCTTACCTGCAAAGAGATAAATTTGGAGCTGGAAGAGGAGAATTCCACCTAAACGTTTCCTCCCGAAGGTGTATCAAAATTGTTAGCGATATTTCTTGTCTCAGGATTAGGCGTACCCAGGCTTGCAGTCTGCACAAGAAGCACCTGAGCATATCACGAGAGAATCCCATTTTGTAGCAGCAAGTAAAGAAAGCAAGCGGGCAAAGTTTTGTCTTCAGCAGTCGGGAACCATCATTAAAGTAAATCTACGGTCCGAATCTTACACAGGAGATCGGCGAAATCCTGTCAGCCATTAGATCTTGAGAAGTTGCACCGGGGTTAAGCCCTAGTGTGCGAAGGAGAGTCGAGGTTCAGTCCATCGGGGAATCAGAGTTTTCAAAGACAATAAATTCTTGCATATATGAATCGCGATCCGTGATTTCTTGACTGGATCAAAGCTGTCCGACAGAAGGGACACATGGCGAGAGATCTCACAGAGTCGGGGATCAGGGAATTGAAAGTCCCATGCACATGACAGCGGAAATCGTGATATCCCGATATGCGATTTCTCGACGGAGCTAAGGACCGTAGTGGGGGACAGGTGGAAGACTTACGCAGGGGGAAGCAGACCGGTGACAGGTTGACAACCACGAGCCATCAAGTTTCGGGGAATCGCAAGTCCGGAGGATGCATGCTCGTTGACATTGCAAACCGTGAAACACCGATGGAGAGTACGGTCGAGGGCATGTGGTAGCGGTCGTATGGACCATGGTCTAACCAGGAGGGCTCATCGGGAAATTGGAAGCTAAAGGCCTGATATGAGGATAAGGCCATGGTCGTGAAGGTGAGGTCAGATGCATCAGGAGTTAAGATCAGGAGGGCTCATGCGTGAAAGGAGCTCATCGCAAATCGGGGATTTGGCGGGTAAGGAGTTCTAGACAGTAAGAACTGCGAAACCACGAACCTCGATACAGGGCCGAGGATAGCCACAGTCAGGTGCTGAAGGTTGTGAGGGGATTGGAAAGAACTTGTTGATCGGGTTGTTGCAGCAGTGATTCCCGAGGGAATCCAAGGAGCCTCTTCGGCTTAGAAGAGGGGATTTAAAATGGTCCTGAAAGCAGGAAGGCACGGTGAGGTCCCAGGTACCGATTTAATGCGGGCTAAATCCTAGTACCGGCTGGAGATTAATGGAGAGAAGAAAAGATGGCTCAAAACTCACATCACTTATTTATTGCAGAGTATGGATATCTCTTCTGAAATTCTACCTGGGAGGGTCCCCTGTACCGGTTCTCTCCAGGAAGGCCACGCTGAGTCTTCAACTCGCCAGAGGAACCTGCACACGCAAAGTCAACATTCAAAGAGCTTAGCTACCCCTTGGCATGAGCCATGCTGAATTAAAGAGGCGTATGACAGGGGAACAGAGGATAGATATGATTGAGGGGATGCCATCCATTGAAAGTTCTAAGACGCCTCTGCTAGGCGAAAGGAAGGAAAGAGTATATGTAGGCATTTTTTCCATTTTGTAAGGGATCGATGGTAGAGAAGAGCTCCCTACTGTAAAGTTTAACAGACATCCTAGTTTGTTGGATATGCATCTGTATTTGAGATATCTTATTTTATGACAGACAGTTTTCCTCGTTCCATCTAATTTTCGTCTCATGCTTAGAGAATTCGTGATTGACTGAGTTGCGCGAATCATTGCAGTTCTGTTACGATAAATGATTTATCGTTGCATTGTTGTATTCTCTAGTTTTCTGCATTTAAGTGTAAGGCGACCTTGCGTTTGGATGCTTTCTTCTTCAGTCTGTTAGGAACCTGTCATTCGTAACAGACCTTCGCACTCATCCCGTATAAGTCTTCCGCCTGTTCACCCTTTACTACCACTCACTGTCTAAAGTTTATATAGGACCTCACTCACCTATGCATGCCTGGCCTAGTTTGGAGTTGGAATGATATCGTTTTGAGTTGGCTTCCATTTGGTCACCCCATCTATAAACAAAACGTGACATAAAACTGATGGGCGTCGGGCTTAGCTCCTGCTAGCAATTCAGGAGCAACTTCCATCGCCAACATTTCTGGCGCCGTTGCCGGGGACGAAGTTGAATATTTTCCTTGGGATTGAACGACAACGATTAGCTGATTCTGAAGGTGCATCAAATATCAAAACTATTGATATTGCTGCTGTGCACCTGGCGACTCCATTGTGATGACTCCACTAGGGAGAACCTGCTCTACTAATTGTGGCGTTCAGAGGCAGACACATGCGGTCTCATCCACAGCTGCCCTTAGCTACACCTGAAACCGATCCAGAGGTGGTTCTCAGAAAAGGAAAGGCCCCTGAAGCAGAGGATTCCACCGCCGAAATAGGTAATCTGCCATCTCCTTTGTCAAAACTCCATTTCCTCCTCCTCAGTTTCTTAATAGACCTTCTTCAGAAGTTTCCCGTTTCCTGAACTTTGGGAGTACATTCCTGCTGATTTTTCCCCTCCTGGTCTGGGATTGGAGGGAGAAATTTTTGTCACTCCCCTCTCCTCTGAAGCTGTACCTTGGCATAGACCCACGACCACAGAAGATTTCCCCACTCCTGCACAAGGAGGAGCACCTACTGACTTGATCTCGGTAGCCTGTTCCTTGAATCACCTCTTGTTTCCCACTCCACTCCGAGATTCATTCCCAGTAGCCCCTTCGCGAACTCCTTCTCCTCCAAATTCTCCTCCACTTAATATTACTATGGCTGGTGCTAATCCCCCTCCGAATAGAATGGATGCCATAGTTGCTGCTAGGTATGCTCCCTTGATCTTACCTCAGCCCACGAATCCTTTCCCTGCTGGAGATTACTTGAAATATATGCCCAATTTCACCAGGGAAGGGGACATAACTGCAGAGGAACACCTGGCTGATTTCTACAGTTATGCAGACAACCTGAACATTGGAAACGAAGATGTCTGGATGAGGGTTTTTGTCTAGAGCCTCGATGGTGAGGTGAGAAAATGGTTTAGAGGATTATCCCCTGGATCCATTGCTGGAATTGACGCCCTGGATAATTCTTTCCTGAGGCAATGGGGAGATAAGAAGGATTTCATGTATTACATGATAGAGTTTGGGTCGTTGAAAAGAAAAGAAGGAGATTCCGTTCCCGACTTCTCCAAAAGATTTAATAAAATGTACAACAGAATCCCCGCTGAGATAAAACCCTCCGAGGCCTCTGCAATGATCACTTAATCTAGCGCTTTTGATCCTGATTTCTGCCTACTGTTGAGAGAGAGAAGAGATGCTACATTGGACCTCATGTAGGATGCGGCCGTGGAGGTCGAATATAACATATTGGTTGTCAACCGACTCAGAAACACAGGTGATAGAAGTATGTCTAAGAGAAGGCATGAAGTTTCCTCATCCAGTTCCTCTCCCCTGCCCCATCAGATAGATGAGACAACTAGAGCAATAAAATCAATTGCTGACAAGATAGAAAGGTTGGAATTAGAAGGGAAGACCATGTACAGAAATCCCCAAAACAATGATAATAGAGGTTTTCAGGCGACCTGGTAACAATATGCCTCAGGTTTTCCCAAGGGAACAAAGGGGAAAGGACAGAGAAGATCAAAGGGTTCAAGACCCCCTCCAAAATAACCTAGTTGATCATGAGGAAAGAGAGGAGATAGATGAGTTTGGCCCTGAAATTCATTGTATTGAGGAAGCTCCCCCTTTTCCTCATTTGACACAGTCTGCGTATGAAGAATCACTGATGAGTGCTCAAATTCATGAGTTGGGTAAAGAACTGAGCGCCGGTCACACTTCTAATAGATATAATCTCAGATCAAGAAGGAAAGAAGGAGACCCCGACAGCTCAGACCAGCCCCTCATAGCAGAGAGGCCTACTAGAGCTGCAACAGCCACAGCTAAAGAAAAGAAGACTCAGAGTGCTTCACCAGCAACCATAGGGCCTGTCGCTGAGGTAAGAGAAGCTCCTAAACCTACCCCCTCCTTCAATTTTGAGCATGAGATTCAGAAGATTAGAATTCCTGTACCCCTCTCAAAGCTATTTAAAAGCGAAGATTTTAAAAGATCCCTCACCAAGCTGCTACAATCCGAGTCCCCCTAGCCCCCCGCTGACTTAGTAAACCTTCAAGATGAGAAGCCAGCTGTCATCTTAGGCCCCATGGTAGAAGACAGAGATGACTCATCCCCCCCCCCTTCTACATGTCCCTGAACATACATGATAAAGTGCTGCATAACTACCTCATGGATTCAGGGGCTTCCCATAACCTTATGCCAAAAATAGTCATGGAAGAATTGGGACTGGAAGTGACAAGAACTTATCATGATTTATATTCCTTCGATTCAAGGAGAGTGCAGTGCCTAAGAGTCATCAAAGACCTAGTGGTTTCCCTTTTTCAGCTGCCCATGAAAAGTGTGGTCATGGATATTGTGGTAGCCGACATTCCTCCCAAGTTCGGTATGCTGTTGTCTAGATAGTGGATCAAAAAACTGAGAGGGACTCTACAGATGGATCTCACATATGCCACCATTCCGGTCTTCGGAGGGGAACAAAGGAGATTATACAGAGAAGCCCAACTGGCCTATATTGTCAGTGATGAAGCAGACCCTACCAATCACCCCATCTTTGCACTTGACACCGACTTAGGGTCTAGTTTGCTGCAGATTGCTGATGCCCCTGAAAGCTCTTTACTAATAAGAAAACATCCCAGCCCTGACCATCCAATTTCCCCTCAAATCTTTTCTGTGTGGAAAATGTTTTTTGACGGATCTTCTTCTAGCGAAGGAGTCGACGCTGGAGTGGTTTTCATATCACCTTGTCAAGAAGTCGTATCCTTTTCATACAAGATGGAATTCGAAGTAACCAACAACGTGGTAGAGTATGAAGCTCTTGTTCTGGGTGTGAGGGCCGCAAAGAAAATGGGAATTGAAGAGAAAACAATATTCAGGGATGCTGAGTTGATTATTCAGCAGATAAGGAATGCTTATCGTGCCCATAATCCCCGGCTCAGGAATTATCGGAATGAAGTATGGGACCTTATTGATAATTTCTTCTTGGATTTTAACATTTCTTTCATTCCGAGGGGAGAAAATACTTTGGCCGATTCTTTAGCTGTCTCAGCTAGTTTGCTCAAATTTCCTCTGCCGCCTATGATAAAAAATGATGTTGATATAAGATATAGGCCCTCGATGCTGGACAATGTCAAGAATTGGAAGGTGTTCGAGGATGATTCTGAACTTGAAAGGTTTCTTCAATCAGTGGATGAGTTTTCTACGTTACATATTGACCAAGATCCTGATTTGGAAGGCGACCCTTGTCCTGAGGAATTTTTAAATGAAATCGCTAATCATAAAATCATTTAGCTGCCCAGTAATCACATTCCGAGAGGACTTGTCCCTTTAGAAATATTTTTCGACGGGAATGATGTACCGGTAAAAGGCAGGGTCTCAAATGAAGATACTGAGACAACCGAATGCAACATTGGTTCACAGGAAAATCCCAGATTTGTCAAATTGTCAAGCAGTTTGACCAGAGAATAGAAGGCCGAATATACTGAGCCGCTAAAGGAGTTCGCTGATGTGTTTTCATGGATGTATGAAGACCTCAAGACCTATGACACATCTGTTATTGAGCAGAAGATCCCACTAAAGGAAGAGGCTAAACCATTCAGACAGAAGTTGAGACAAATAAATCCCATGTTGCTACCTGTCATGGAGAAAGAAGTGAAGAAATTGTTAGATGCCCAAATTATTGTCCC
>JZKD02S1780009.1:9839-35981 GCA_000966675.3 Picea glauca | reverse complement strand
TCCACGTTAGGTGGGGTTAGGGCAGGGATAAACCACTTTTCGGACCCCCCCTCCGCTGATAAAAGTATGTAAGTCGGGGTGGGGGGGGACAATTGAGGATCGTCGATTAGGAAAGGGATGATGTCGTCGGGGAAGATTTGCACAGAATTTATGCACTACAAGACAAAATGTCTTGTCAATTTTCCAACTTTGGATAAAAAATATGAGGCATAAAGATTTTTTTTTTTTTTTTTAAACCTTTACATTCTCATTTATTTTTCCTATACTATTGTAACTTATTTAATCAAACTTAGGGTGCATTTTAATGTGCAGACCTTGTTTAATTTTTTCTGAAGGGGAAATTCATCTAACTTATCTTCTATACTATGCATCTAACTAATTAATCTAGCTTAAACACTTTGAGTAATTTCTTCCTCCACCTAACTATTTTAGCCAAGATTAAATAGTTTGGCTAAAATTATTCTCTAACCTAACAACATAAATTGAAAATTGTTTGATCATGATTAAACTATATGATTCAAACTTATTTTTCTTTTCATGGGGTTTTCTTTTTTTCCTTTTATTTTTATATTTATTTTCTTTTCTCCTTTTTTATTTTATTTTCTTTTCTTTTCTACCCTCTTTTCATTTACATTATTTTTTTTATCTTTTATCTTTTACTTTTGGAAATCATTTGCAGAATGTAATATTATTTACATTATAAAATCACTGAAAGAAAAATATTCAATCACCATTTGATACTATGAACTATAGGACTCTAACATTTCCCATCAATCAGATGTTCTAGAAAGATCACGAAGGATCTTATATCAACAATCTTTGGGGTTTCAGTATTCCGAGACTTTGGGATATTACAACTCTAAAGTTATTCAACTCCCTCACAGTTATAACTTCTGAAGTGCTTACACTATCCTTCCACTACTTGATCTAATGACTCACATTACTCCTGAGTTATTCCCTCAATATAATGGTTGGTGGAATTTTGTGACTTTGACATTTTGTATCTCCGTACCTCTACCTTATCTTCAATAGTTACTGAAGTGGTGAAATCATTGAACTATGATTGGATTTGATCTATGGTTGAGGATTATTGCTCCTGATCTAATGGTTGGGACTTATCTCTCCCAACCTCTAGCTCCACCTTGATCTGACGGTATGGAATTAATATGTGTATAGATCGATGGTTCCTGTTAGCACCGCCATTTTATTCTCTAGCTAAGGTTAGTATTAGTGGAGTCATAACCTGTGTGTCAAGGCATGTGAAGTCAGGTACCGAACAACAAAAGGGTCAAAGTCAACAAGTAGTCATTTGGCCCTTGGAGTCGGGAAGGGATGTTAGAGTCAAAACATGTGTGAATGGTACGAGTCTGTTCCCAAAGAGTCGGGTCCTATCAAAAAGGGACTTTCTATGAGCCCTAGATTGAGGCAAGTTGTTAATAGAAGTCGCGCTGGCAAGTGAAGTGACCATCATCAACTCATTATGGGGGCCGGAAGAATGAAAAATTGTGGCGTTTGTATCACATATGCCCTGCAGCTCTTATCAACTATACTTTACACACAATGGGTTGCTATGGAAGATATTCGATTCATTTTGAAACATCCATTCACCATGAATTTAGTGTTCTATGGAACATTTCCACCTCTCACTTGCTCTATTATAAATTTTAGATTTCCTACACGCATCCCATTCGCCAATCAGGCTTATACACTATTTGTAGCTTTTCCATCGCACACAGGACAAATACGTGTTGCACTATGGATACCAACCAAAACATAAGGAAGGGAATGCGGAGTGGTAGAAGGGCTAGGCCCAAACCCCAAAGAAACTAGGATTCATTCACTCATAGCGGGTTTCCCCAGGGATCCAAAGGGATATTTCCCTCTGCAAGCGGAAAGGGTAATATCACATTGCGCAGAGGCCATTTTGGAAGAGACTGCATAGAAAGAAGGAGTTTCAGAAGCTCTATCCCCCTAGCAACAAATTCTCTGGAGAAGGGGCAGGCCAAAGAAGAACAAGGAAGCTAGGGAAACCTTAGTCCCAAGCGAACCGTGTGTGAGGTCAACTGTCGAAGAATCACTTATGCACACCATTTGGATGGAACCGGTCGAAGGTACAAGATGAGAAATCCAGAATGGAGTGAGAAAGACAAATATTGAAGGTGCAGATGTTTGAGAACCATCCCAACAGCTGAAGCAATCACAACTCACTATTTTCGAGCTTTACCAGAAAAACAGAGAGCTATGAAGACAATTGGCAGGAAAGACCCTTTAAGCATTAGCATCGCAAGACCGTGAAGGAAACATGGCATGGCTCAAGAGACATATTAGAGAGGTGCAAGATAAAATTGTACACCTGTGCGAAACACAGAGGCTATAAGAAGAAAGGAATACAAAGTAGTTCAAAGAATGTGAAGTGGTCGAGGAGAAAGTCCATGTAGCTCTCGCCAGCATGTAGAGGAAACATGATTAACTAAGTTCATTATTTTATCCTCAAACAGAGCACGGGTCTTGATTTTTTTGAAGGAGGGATCGCCTTTATATGTTTTATCTTTTCGATAGTGGCCATGACATCCAGCAACCACTTGCCACGAACACACCCCAACAAATGAGCGCACGACATAAATCAAGTCTGTTACAGTAGTTGGTGGGAGTCTAACAAAATATTTGGTTGTTCAGATATATTGTTGAAGGAAGGCATTAACACATCACTCTCCCCATGATGAGACCTTGTTGGTAACCGAGTCCCCATGGCACAATACAAGTAGTCATTATGCGACTAGATGCAATTGTTTTCTATTTTTGGAGAGGTGCCATGCGAAGCATCATTTAGTGTAGAACAATTAGTTTAATAAGTTCTAGAGATAGTATCTAGAAAGAAGGGTAGCCAAAGTGACACCCTCGCCTATATATTTGATCTTTTCAATGTAAGCCAGGTTGGTTGGAAAACTAGTATAGATAATGATTATTCAATGTAGTTTGAGATCGATCAAAATTTAATGTAAAAGTCCTGAAAATTGATGAAAAGATTCTAATTGTAGCAGTTGGATGTATTGTTTACTTTATTTACATACGTACTTCTATATTCTTTATTCATATCTATTTCTATCTAAATAGGAACTTATTTTTGAACTTGGGATTCACTGTGCAGTGCCCTGGGATTCACGCGATTTAGACAAACCATTTTACTCTAAGTTAACTAACTCCAAATTCATCCTCAGCAGTGCACTGAGTAGCTTCATGTGTTCTTCTCCCACCACACACAATGATTTTTCACTGAAGACTGTTGCTCACTTAGCCTTTATCCTCTCAATTTCAGTCCACCGAGTCATTTGTTTCTATCATTTTCTCGAACCGACTCCATAGCCCAAGGTCTTACTCTCTTGCACCAATATAACTTGAACTTACTATTTCAAAGGTGTTTAAATCTAGTCGATAGATCAAATCCATATCCTGTACCGAGACAAAGTCTCCCGAGAGAGCCCTCTCTAGGTCTAAAAGGCTAGTTTCGGATCTCAAATTTGGTTTGTAGGTTGCCTCTGTCATTTGTTTCTCAGCTGAATGAAGTTTAAAGAGTGCTAACATTCTGGTGCCATTGTCGAGGATGAAATTGAATAAATGTTTTCTGGGAGAATGACTAAAGTTACAGTTTTGATCCCTAAGGGTAACAGAGGGATGAACATGTCTATTGGCTGAAATATTTACCCTGGCGACTCCAGTCAAAAAGACCAGTAGCAACAAGTAGCATGGTTCAGGAACCCTGGCTCCGAAGACGATCTATACCAGAGAAAATCCTGACCCAAAACTTGTAGAGCCTAGATGCGACCCTGAGAAACTTTTGTACAGGACTAGAGAGAAAGTGTCAGACCCATTCTATTACCTATATAGAAGCCTATCCTTGCCGAAAGACGACACTCAAAGAATTGAAGACCTTGCATTTGATGCATTATTTGAGCAAACCCTGTTCAGGTCTAAGTTGGAAACTAGCTTGGACGAGATAGTTTTTGACCATAATAGATTCCAAGATTTGATGCCTAATATTATCCCTCAAATCCCCAACCCTCCTAAAGCCATGGACACCAGATTCAACCCCTTGTTTTTTCAGCCCAACTGCATGATTTTCCCAAAAATTATAGCCATAGGATTAAGTTCTATGATGCTAAAGGGAACATTTCATCCCAGAGGCATCTAGATTGGTTCAACGATTTTTTAAACCTAGAGGAGGTAGATTATGTAGACGCGAAAATGAGGTTTTTCACATAGAGCCTTTTGGGGGAGGTGAGGAAATGGTTCAAAGCCCTTCCAAATGTAAGCATTCGAGACTTCGTCGTGTTCAAAACATCTTTCATTACTAGATGGGGAGACAAGAAGAACACTTTGCAGGTATTGATGTAGTATAATAATATGAAGAGGGCATCGGAGGAGACAGTGCAAGAATTCTCAGCCCATTTCATGAGGGTTTATAACTCAATTTGTTAGGGACCTAACCCATACATATGTAGAGCAATATATTCAGATGTAACAAAGGTCAATATTAATAAGGCCTTGCAATAAAGTAGAATAAGTAGAATGTAAGAAGACCTAATAAAAGCTTCCTCTTCTAGAAGGATCTTCCTCTAGATGGTTCTTTTGATAGAAATATTTATTATAAATAAGATTCAAGGGTATGAGAACCCTAGCTTGGATATTGTTGTAATAGAACTCTGCTAGACTGGAGGATTCCCCCATAAAGAGGCTTGTGAACATTGCTCTCAGAATCAAAGTGCTCTTTCTGGTGTTATTTTGATATCATTTCACTGTTATTATGGTTTTGTTCTAGTTATATTTTTGTTTATCTTCCATTTCTAGCATTTTATTTCTATTCTACATACTTTTTATATCTGGAATATTACAAGTGGTGTCAGAGCACTTTCCTTGATAGAAATTGTGGGTTAATTTTTTTTTTTTTAGGGTAGAGACTTATTCTGGCATCTTTAAGCCACATATATCTATCGTTAAGTGCATAAACTCATGGTTGAATAATTCATACATGGAGTAAATACAAGTGGTACTTAAGCACACATCTGTTGGCCAACCTTGTAACCCCTGTTGGTACCCCTTCGACTGGTAGTGCATCAGAAAACACCTATGTATGGATCAACCTAGATTACTTGAGGCCCTCTTTAGATAAATCGATTGGCCTCCTGACTACTATAGTGCCACAAAGAAAAACACTCAGGAAGATACTCTCTAGTACCTCGGTAGTCAGGTAGTACGACTAAGGGCACTATCTATCCTCCTTAGTTGGTGCCCTGAGATATTGGGCCGAGTACTACTGTTGGACCCTGCACATATATCAAAGAGATATAACACAGGGAAAACCCTTTTCTATAGATCCTTGAATACCTAACCCTTGGGGATGGAAGAAAACAAAAAAAATAAATTAAAATAGAATCACTACACATTTCTTCCTAGTTAAGAATTTGGGAATTTATCACTGTAGTATTCTTCAGACCAAACTCCGTAGGTGTAAAAAAAAAAAAAAATCTGGAAATTTTTGCTACATTAATTGAGACCTATTCCATTGTATTTATCTCTTCTCCCTTATCACATTCATACATATCATTTTTCAACAAATATTTTTACCCCACCCACCACATTTCAGTTCCCTCGTCATCATGGCCCATACCCATAGCCAAGACTTGGAAGCTCTCTTCAATACCTTGCAATCTAATTTCACAGAGACCCAACAAGAAGTGAAAAAGGTCAGTGCCAATGTTGCCGATATCAATACAACCATGCAGTCCTCAATCATCATCTCAATCGAGGAAATCAAACAAGACATGAATACCCAACTTGAATCCATCGTTTCGATGATGTGCACCAAGCTTCATATTCCTACAGATAACCTTTTATCTGACCCACCTCCACATACTGAAGCTGAAACTTCCTGTCATTCCCATAATTTTCAGCCCCATCACTTTCAATGTGACCTACGCCTTTCGTGGGTGGATGTGACCAAATTTGATGGCTCAGATCCCAATAGTTGGGTAACCCAAATGGAACATTATTTCTATTTATACGACATTATAGATGACTTAGCCAAATTCTAGTATGGTGTTCTCCATCTATATCAAGAATGTTGGCAATGGTGGCAATGGAGAAAAACTTCACGTCAAGGGTATATTTCTTGGACACATTTGTGGCAGAGCTTTATGAACGCTTTGACATTGACACCAACCATTTAGGTTGTTTGACAAAGTTGAAACAATCCAGAATAGTGGAAGACTTTATAGATTCTTTTGAGCACATGGATTTTTAGACAGAGGTCATGTTTGATGCCTTTTTCCGAGAATGTTTTATCAATGTCTTCAAGGATGAGATTCGTGCCCATGTCCTCATGGATCATCCTCAAAGTTGGGTGGAGGGAACTAAAAGAGCTAAAGAAGCACAACAAGTTGTATCTTCTCAAAACCCAAAACCCTCCTTTATCCCTTGCACTAAACCAATCAATCCCATTACTCCCTCTGCTCCACTAAATATCCAAAAATTGACCAGGGCTGAAATGGATGAACGCCAACTCAAAGGCCTTTGTTATAATTGTGATGAAAAATATTTTTCGAGCCACAAGTGTAAGGAAAAAAATATTTTTATGGCCATCTCAGAGGATATTTCAGAGGAGGATGTTGACACTCCCCTTGTGCCTGTGTCACCTGAAACCATTGGCATAACCCCTCCCTCAGACCCTCCCAAAGTAGAACCGATCATTTCCCTAAATTTTCCCACTGGCTTCTCTGCTCCCCAAACCCTCAAGCTAATCGGTTACATCAAGCATAGCAAGGTCATCATTCTTGTTGATAGTGGAAGCACCCATAATTTTATTCATTATTGCATTTCTCAAGAAACTCATTTCTATATCCATGCAGTCAATAATTTCCAAATCATGATTGCCAATGGTGGCTCCAAGAAATGTGGAAGACATTGTGAAAATGTGCGTCTCCAAATTGGTGACTACCACCTGAAATCTCATATGTTTGCTATTGACATGGGTGGTTGTGACATTGTGTTGGGTTCATACTAGCTAAGGACTTTGGGTCCCATTCTCATGGATTTTAAGGAATTAACCATGCAATTCGACTAGGAGGGCCAACAATATAAGTTCCAAGGAATCACCGTTGGTTCACATGAGATCATTAGTTCCCATCACATGGAAAATCTACTCAAAAAAGGTCATTCTGGCGTTATTGCCCAACTCCATTCCATACAAGCAACAAAGACACCCTCGATGTCACAAGACCTCCAATACATCCTCTCTAAACATTAAGTGGTATTTTCCACTCCCTAGGGACTCCCTCCTTCTCGTGGTGTTCATGATCATTCCACTCCCCTTGTACTAGGAAGCCTTCCTCCCAATATCCATCCGTATCGTCACCCATTTTCCAAAAAAAATGAAAATGAGAAAATGGTTCAGGAACTCCTTAACACAGGCATTATCTACCCTAGTATGAGCCCCTACTCTTCTCCTATGGTCATGGTCCTGAAGAAATAAGGTTCTTGGAGAATGTGTCTTGACTTCCGTGCCCTCAACAAACTTACCATTAAAGACAAATTTCCCATTCCTATCATTGATGACCTGTTGGATGAATTGAGTGGTGCCCAGTTCTTTACTAAAATTGATCTTCATTTTGGCTCCCACCAGATATGTATGAAAGAGGTAGACATTCCTAAGACTGCCTTTAGAACTCATGAGGGCCACTATGAGTTTTTGGTCATGCCCTTTGGCTTTTGTAATGCCCCCTCCACCTTCCAAAGCCTCATGAATCATGTCTTATGTCCTTTTCTTCGTCATTTTGTCTTATTTTTCTTTGATGATATTCTCATCTATAGAAAAACCTAGACAGACCATCTTGCTCATGTGGATAGAGTTCTCCATCTACTCTCTCAGTACCAACTTTTCCTGAAATAGTCTAAATGTGATTTTGGCGCTTCAAAAGTTGAGTACTTGGGTCATCTAGTTGGCAAGGATGGTGTTAGGGTGGATCCTAAGAAGATTGAAGCTATGCAAGACTAGCCTCACCCAAAGACTCTCAAAATCTTGCATGGATTTCTAGTCTTAACAGGTTATTATTGCAAGTTTGTTAAGAATTATGGAAAGATTGTAGCACCTCTCATTGCACTCCTAAAAAAGAACTCATTCACTTGGACTCCAGTAGTTGCTCAAGATTTTCAAACCTTGAAGATGGCCATGTGCACCACTCTAGTCCTAGACCTTCCTGATTTAACAAAGACCTTTGTCCTGGAATGTGATGCTTCAGTGAAAGGAATTGGTGTTGTCCTTATGCAAGAGGGTCAGCCTTTGGCCTTTACCAACAAACAACTTTCTGAACGAAATCTGGGAAAATCAATCTATAAAAAGGAAATGTTGGCTATTCTGCATGTTGTTGATCTGTGGCACCCTGATCTATTGGGGCAATGCTTCCAAATTAAGACAGACCATCAAAGCCTTAAGAATTTTCTAGAACAACACATTTCCTCCCCAGAGAAACAAAAATGGGTGACTAAGCTCTTTGGATATGATTATGAGATCATTTACAAGAAAGGAAAAGATGATGTGGTTGCAGATGAAATTTCTCGAAAATATGAAGATGAAGGATCCCTTTTTTCTCTCTCCTTCATTGTACCAGATTGGCTCCAAGCCATTCACCAGGAATGGCTACACGATCCCAAAAGTTCGCATCTAATACAACAATTGCAATTCAATGCTCCAGTTTCCCCAGGGTACTCTTGGCTCCATGATGAGGTTCAATACAAAGGTCATTTTTATTTAAGTAAACAATCAAAACTTAAATCCATGGTACTTTCTGAGCTTCATGCTACACCCACAGGTAGGCACTCCAGGTTTACCAAAACCTATGATAGGGTCAAACGTTCTTTTTTCTGGGATTGTATGAAACAAGACATTTGTAATTTTGTCGCTGAATGTGATGTGTGTCAATGAAACAAGGGAGAAACAATCAAATATCCTGGCACACTACAACCACTTCCAATTCCACCTACTATTTGGAGGGATATCTCTATGGATTTTATTATAGGCTTACCCAAATTGGGAAATAAATCAGTCATCATGGAGGTTGTTGATCGCCTTTCCAAGTATGCTCATTTATGTGATCTACAACACCCATTTACATCATCCATTGTGGCTCAACATTTCATGGATCAGGTCTTCAAGATTCATGGCATGCCGCATTCTATTGTTTTTTATCACGACCCAACTTTCACCAACAATTTTTGGCAAGAATTGTTCAAGCTATAAGGCACCCAATTGCATCTCAGCACAACTTATCATGCCTAGAATAATGGTCAAATTGAAGTTGTCAACAAGTGTTTGGAAACATATTTGAGGTGTTTTTCCTCGAAAAATAAAAATCAGTGGGCTCAATGGTTACCCCTAGCTTAATGGTGGTACAACACATCATACCATACAACTACACATATGTCTCATTTTGAAGCGATATATGGACAAAAACCACCTTCAGTTCTCTCATACTGACCTGGTGTCCCGAAGGTCGAGGTGGTTGAACAAATGATTACAGTTCAAGAGGATATTCTCCATACCCTCAAAGAGAATTTGGTCATGGCACAGAATCGCATGAAGCATCAAGCAGATCAAGGTCACTCTGAACGTCAATTTGCAGAAGGGGATTAGGTGTTTCTTCGACTGCAACCTTACAAGAAAAATTCCCTCAAGGCCGAGCATTGTCAGAAGATGGTGCCCAAATTTTATGGTCCTTATACCATTCTCAAGTGTGTGGGACAAGTGGCCTATCAGTTAGATTTTCCCAGTCATTCTAAGATACATCCTATTTTTCATGTTTCATGCTTAATGAAGGTGATTGGAACAAAGTGCCAAATTCAAACCAACCTTCCCAAGTTGGACAAATAAGGATCCATTTGGCTACAACCACAAGAAGTTTTGGACCAACGTGAGATTCACCTGTGTCAGAGAACCATCAAGGAAGTTTTAGTCCAGTGGAAATATACAACTCCAATAGATGCCACTTGGGAACCAACTACCATTCTGCAACAATTTCCACATCTCAATCCTTGAGGACAAGGCTGCTTTTAAAGGGGAGTACATGTTAGGGTCCCAACCCGCACATAGGTACAATGATATATTCATATGTAATAAAGGTAAATATTAATAAGGCCTTGCAATAAAGTAGAATAAGTAGAATGTAAGAAGACCTAATAGAAGCTTCTGCTTCTAGAAGGATCTTCCTCTAGATGGCTCTTTTGATAGACATATTTAGTATAAATAGGAGTTGAGGTTATGAGAACCCTAGCTTGGATATTATTATAATAGAGCTCTACTCAACTGGAGGTTTCCCCCTCGAAGAGGCCCGTGAACATTGCTCTCAGAATCAAAGTGCTCTTTCTGGTGTTATTTTGATATCATTTCAGTGCTATTGTGGTGTTGTTATGGTTATATTGTTTTTTATCTTCCATTTATAGCATTTTATTTATGTTATTCATACTTTTTGTATCTGGAATATTACATGATTCTTGTAGAAGTCCAGCCTCCCCCTGAGGCTGCACAACTGTGATACGCCGACTCCTTCGACAATGATTTCAGCTTGTTGTTGAGAGAAAGGAGATTAACAAATCTAGACGCCGTGATGAGAGATGCAATCGAAGTCAAGGTAAACATGATGGCATCGGGGAAGATCAAATAGAGATTCAAAAAAAGTGATAAGAAACCCCAAGGGGATGTACAACCATCAACATCTTAGTCTTCAAATGACAAGTTTGACTTGATGTTGAAGACGATGGAAAACCTGATGTAAAGAATGTCCATGGGAAACAAACTTGCTTCCTGAGAACAACATGACCCCTAGCCCAGAAATCAGAACCTCAGAAGGGGTCAAGTTCCTCAGATCAGATAGAGGGAGCAAAGAGACTAGGGTGACTAGTAGACAAGGCCTCTGTTCCAAAACAATTACGTGGACGAGGATTTTGATCAGATGTTTGAATACCAAATGCATTGTTGTGATGAAAATAACCCGAGCGTGTTTTTAAAAAAGGGATAAAATGATTAGTACATGAGAAAATACAACGGTTTTGTGCTGGAAATAGATGATACATTGTTTTGTGAAGTGGATGATGCGTTGTCTTTGGAAATGAAATAATTCAGGAAAGGTTATCACAACTCTATTATGTAGTTCCAAAAGCAATACAACCTCAGAAACAAAAGGGTGTCTACAGAGTCTCAACATTCAAACTCCATCAGAGAGCCTCAATAGAAAAATCCCTCAAGGAAGCCCCTAATGGATACCCCTTCCACAAACTGACCAAAGCCAAACAACCTGACCAAGGATGCAACTGAAAGGGCAAATTCAAAGGAGGAGGCCCCAGGGAAAGTGTTGGAAACAAGATGGGAATCATGTGGAAAAGAGGTAGAGAAGGTCTATTCCCCATTTAACTTCGAGCATGAAATGGCCAAGATCAAAATCTCTATCCCTTTTAACAAACTTATTAGAAAGACTGAATATCAGAAACAAATTATTAAAATGCTAAAAATGGGAGGGACCCCCGATACTTTGAACGTCCAAGACGATCACCCTGCTATTCTATTTAGTTCATGCATTGAGGAGACAAGTGATACTGAGGACATTCCCCCGTTCTGTGTCAGTCTAAAAGTTCATGACATGACCCTGCATAAAACCATGCTAGATTCAGGTGCGTTGCACAACCTCATGCCAAAGGTGATCATGGACGAGTTGGGTTTGGACATCACCAGGCCCTATAAGGACCTTATTTCTTTTGATTCGAGAAAATTCAAGTGCCTAGGTCTCATTAAGGACTTGGTCATATCACTGGCCCAAATTCCTTCGAAGAACATGGTTATGGACGTGATCATGGAAAACATACACCCCAAGTTTGGCATGCTTTTTTCCAGGTCATGGGCCGTGAAGTTAAAGGGGACTCTACAAATGGACATGTCATACGCCACCATTCCTATCTTTGGCTAGAATAGGTGATTGTATAGAGAAGTGTTGCTGAAATATATGGTAAGCAGTAAGACACACCAAAATAACCATCCTATCTACTTCGTTGATAGTAAGGTCGAATCCTCCATATTCTACAATGACTTGAGCTTTGAAGAGAAAGATTTGGCGACCATCATGACCTCTGATGAGGAAGTCATGTGACAAGCAAGACAGTACACCGACCCAAAGAACCATGTGAAAAATAAGACATGGAACATGATTTTAGATGTAACTGTCAGTAAGGAATGAGAAGGGGCTGATGTATGGATAAACCCCCTTGAGGGAGGCGCAAAAATGTGCTCATACAATCTTGCGTTCGAATTTACAAATAACATGGGTGAGTATGAGGAACTGATTTTGGGCCTAATGGTGCTAAAAGAATTAGGCGCAAAGAGGATAGAGGTGCATGAAGACTTCAAGATGGTTATAAACCAGGTGAAAGGCACGTATCAATCCAAACATCCTAGACTGAGAGAATATAGAAACCTAGTGCTGGACCTCCTCGAAGAATTCTCAGAGTATGAGCTATCGATGATCCCGAGGGGGCAGAATCAAATCGACAATGCATTAGCCACCTCGGCCTCGACTTTTAAAATTCCCATATTTCTAAACAGAAAATATGAGATCAAAGTCAAAAACATGAAGACAGTCCTTGATAATATGAAGCATTGGCAAGTGTTTGAGAATGACAAACATGTGGAGAGGTTCCTCCTAATGAGAGACGAGTTTGCTAACATAAACAGTGATGACAAGTGCTACTATGATGAAAATGGAGTGCAGATGTGCGCAGTAATGACGACCCTTTCCAGAACCAAATAGTGGGAAGGGACATAGTACAACTGGAAAACAACATCATCCCAAAGGGGCTAGTTCCGTTGGAAAAGTTGTTTGATGAAAACAACGTGGCTAGAAATCCAAAGATCACTGCAAATGAAAAGGATGATGAAGATTTCAACATTGGGACCGAGGAGAACCCCAAAATAATCAAATTGTCGAAAATGATCAGTCTAGAGGTCAAACAGGACTACATCAATCTCATGAAGGATTTCCCAGATGTTTTCGCTTGGAGTTATGATGAATTGAAGTTTTACGACACCAAAGTGATCCAGCACGTCATTCCTCTCAAAGAAGACTAGAAGACCTTCAAACAAAAGATGAATCGGATAAATCCCATGTTGTTTCCGCTAATCAAAAAATAGGTAAAGAAACTCTTCGAAGCTAAAATTATCATTTATTTAAGGTTTTCAAAATGGGTGGCCAACTTGGTGCCTGTAAGAAAAAAGAGTGGCAAAATAAGATTGTATGTAGATTTTCAAAACTTGAATAAAGTGTTCCTCAAGGACCACTACCCGCTCCCTAAAATGGACTATATTCTTCAAAAGTTGGTGGGGTCCCAAAAGATGTCCATGATGGATGGTTTTTCGGGTTACAATCAGATCCTGGTGCACTCAGATGATAGAGAAAATATGGCTTTTATGACACCATCAGGGGCGTTAATGTATGCTAAGATGCCTTTCCGTTTGATGAACTCCATGGCTAATTTCTATAAGGAAATAGAAATAGTATTTGATGATGAAAAAGACAAGTTTATTTTGATCTATCTAGATGAGATCTCAGTGTACTTTGAATCTGATGAACAACACCTTGGTCATCTGAAGAAGGTCTTCCAGAAATGCAAGATATTCGACATATCATTGAACCCAAAAAATTCACATTTCGGGGTGAAATAAGGGAAGTTGTTGGGGCACATCATCTTGAAGGAGGGTATAAAAATATACCCCAACAGAGTTGAAGGAATCCTGAAAATTGATACTTCGCGCAGTAATAAAGAGGTGCAATCCTTCTTGGGAAAGGTAAATTTCTTGAGAAGATTCATCCCGAACCTGGAAAAGATTATAAAACATATCACCTACATGCTCAGAAAGGGAAATGAGATCAAATGGAACCCAGAGGCCAGAAAATCATTTGAATATATCAAATTCGCGCTAACTAAATCTCCTATGCTGGCCAACCTGAAATTCACGAAGGACTTTATATTGTTTTCATTTGCCTCAGAACATACGATTGTAGGCATGTTGTTACAGAAAGATGGTCAGAACTTTGAGAAGCCTATAGCCCATTTCACCAGAATGCTAAGGGATGCTCCACTTAGGTATGACATTATGGATAAAGAAGAATACTCCTTAGTGAAGGCCCTAAAGGATTTCATAACATACATATTACACTCCCATGTTATCACTTACGCACCAAGCAACTCAGTCAAGGATATCTAGACTCAACCTGACCCAGAGGGAAGGAGAGGTAAGTGGTAGTGGCCATGATGGAATATGACCTCGAAATAAAGCCCACCTAGTTGATCAATGGTAAGGGCCTTGCAAAGCTAATGGTGCAGTCGGAATGCGATGCTTTGGAAATCAACTTCATCGTTGATCTGTTATAAAACGCTCAAGATTAAAAAATTGTGTAGGTCTCTCAAGAATTCATTTATTCGCCGTGGTATAGGGACATCATTTATGTGCTGAGAAATATGCAAGCCCCTTCAGGTTTAAGCAATACTAAGGCCAAATTTTTGAAGCTTAAAGCGGTTAAGTTCTGTATCCTGGATGGTTCACTATACTAAAAATAGTCTGGAGGGATATTGTTGAGTTGTTTGCAGGAAAAAGACACGAAACGAGCTATCGAATATTTTCACAAAGGCGACTGCGGAGGACACCACTACTAGAAAATCACCACGAACAAAATCCTAAGAGAGGGTTATTATTTTCCTACCATCTTCGTAGACGTCTACAAAGAATTTTCGGCTACCATGAGCGTCAGATTTTCAATGGAAGAAGAAAGATGGAACCCCTTCCACTAAAGTCAATCTTAGTTGAAGAACCTTTCATGCAATGGGGATTGGATTTCATAGGGGAAATAAATCTGTCGTCCTCTACACAACATATATGGATACTCATGGCCACAAACTACTTCACAAAATGGATAGAAGCAATCCCCACGAAGCAGGCTACTAACGCAGTCATCATCCAATTTTTGGAGACAAACATCCTGTCGATATTTGGATGCCTTTTCAAGATCATAAAAGATAACATGAAAATATTCAAGTCCAAGAAGATGGATACCTTCTGTCAGGATTACAATATAACCCTAGGGCATTCTACAACGTATTACCCGCAAGGAAATGGATTAGCAAAATCATCAAATAAAATCCTAACCGGGATCATCAAGAGACTCCTGCAAGACAATAAGAAGGCCTGACATAAAAGGATTATCTACGCACTGTGGGCGGACAGGGTTACCACCAAGAATTCCATCTCGAAGTTGTCATTCTAGATTGTATATGGAGCAGATGCAATTTTACCCACCTCACTGTGGTTGTCCATCAAAAATTTGCTGCAAGAATAGGAGGTTGAGCCAGATGACGCGCAAAGGAGAATAAGTCAGTCAATCCACACAAATCAGATAAGGGAACAAATGTATAATCGATCACAACTCCATCAGGAGAGGATGAAGAAAACCTTTGACAAGAACTATAAGAAAAATGATTTCCAGTTGGGGGATCTAGTGTTGAAGTGGGATGCATGAAATGAAGATAAAGGAAATCATGAAAAGTTCGATAATCTTTGGACAGGTCCATTCAAAATCGATGCACAACGCATAAATAATGCCTATTTTCTAGAATAAATAAATGGAGAGTGCGTTGGTTGGGGGCTTGTGAACGACGAGTTACTCAAACACTATCTGGTGAAATAAAGTCTGTTTAAGTCACATACTATTGAGGACAAGATATGAATTGATCTTACTCAAGAATTTTTAGAATTTACTTGGCTAAAGTAAAGTAGATGGGAATATCACCCTATGCTTATAGCCAAAAATATATATATATCCTAACTCACAAGTATTAATTACAAGTTCTTAGGCTAGTCTTTTATCAACAAAAAGATTGCTAGAAATTCACTTTTTATTTATTTTTCTGAAAATATCAGTTGCTGAAATGAATGTAAGAACATAAGTAAATACACCCAGATCATAATCAGTGTAGATGAGACATAAAAAAATCCCTTATTTCATTCCAATTCACCAAAGAATCATTGTCTTTACAAAACTTCACACAAAAATCTTGGACCAAAGTCAAACTTAGAAATCCCCAATGGAACATACAAAAGGACCTCTAACAGAAAACCAAAAATGAACTCTAAAATATGGATCAACTTGCCACAGATTGTTGCCCACTCAACTCTGCACAATAGCCTTTATCAGTCATGAAAGTTAATTCACAAACAAACAAGTCTACACAGATTATCAAAATAGATCAACACCTCTGAAGAACAAGTGTCTGAATGATTTGATTCAACCCTGAATGTTGTTGTCTACAATAAGACCCTGCTTATCACAAAAGAGAATTAGGCTATGATGAATATATGAATGAATGAAAACTGAACTATCTCAACATAACTCAAAGAGAAAACCTTAGCATGCTTTGTTCTTCTATCCTCCCCCTGTTCCTCCCTTTCCTCTTTCCCTTTAACAAGTTATAATTGGTTTAGGTAGTTAAACCAACTCATTAGTTAAATTAATTAGAAGACTCAAATAAATTTAGTTAGGGGGACAAGTAGTAATTATAATAAGGGTCATAAGGAAATAATAACTACTAGGTGGGACCCCCTTGTGACTCCCTTTAGTTTATAACCACCCTAACCATCATAACATAATCCATTAGTTAAGCAAACATAGTTCCTTGTGCCTCCCATCAACATATTTACTTTTGGAAATTTTAGCTTATGAAAGTTGGAATTAATTCAAAAATAATACTCATATATTCCATATAAAACATGCAGTCCAAAATCCTTGAAGTCAATCTGTCATTGTGGGGCTTGGAAAGGAGGCCTTTTAGGCCTAGGTAGGGCTAATTCCTTCCCAATCCAACCGAAGAATCCTATGTGTATAATTGATTAGAAAATAGTCTCTTTGAATAGCCATGCATGACAACTCTTAAAAATATGAAATAAATTCGGCTCAGAATGTATTAGGCTCATGCAATCCAATTCATACAAATTTTTCTAATGTTAATCAATGAGTAGGGGGGTGAAACAATGTTCTGGGAAACATGAGGGGTTTGTATTGAAAGAAATTATGATATAATGAAAGGGGAGAATAAATTGTCACTACTGAATGATAACAACAATCAACTGTAAATCAGCCAAATAGAACCTCACTGCAATCCAGTCAAGACACTGCCACTTCATCCACTTAACACAAAAATTCTCTTAGCTGTAATCAACATTAGAACAGGGGGTGAACAAAATGAATATGGGATATGTGAGGGGGTTGTAATTAGAGGAAAATGAGATAATGAAGGGGGAAAAAAACATTTATTGTTCATGAGATTAATCAAGCACTCCATAACATATTTTGCAGTAATAAAAATATGCATCAACAAACAATTATATGACTGAGTAATAGTCCCTGCACATTTTCCTAATTTCACTGCCCATTAATATCCAACATAGTGCCACTATAAAATAAGTATTTCACATAATTTACAAGAGGTCCTATCCCTTTTATTTGTACGTTCTGCATTTTAGAACAGTCGGCAACAACACTCATTCCCAATCTGTAACTTTTAACATCCATCACCACCATACAATTCCCAAAAGCACATCTATATTTTAAAGTAGTGTTCCAAAAAAAATAACAATGATGTCACCATTTTTGTAATAGAGCCAATCAAGATCTGCAACGATATTTGTTCCTATACATATACACAGTAAATAATCAAGACCAAAATAACCAAAACCTCACATGCCAGGTTTGAAATGATAGTCTATCATATAATCAACAACCAACACTTTGACACAGGCTTATGAAAGTGCTATCGGACTAATCGGTAGGTGCAGACACTAACAAATCTCCCTAGATCCACCTAGATCTAGAACAAAACAGGACAGGACATGACTCTTTTCCCTAAGTTACAACCATTGAATTACCTAGTAAGGAGGAACAAGTAACACACCTTTTTATCGCTTCCTTGGGTATTTGTTGCTCCCGCTTCGTTCCGGTGCTCTCGTGAGGTCAATACCAAGACAACACAAACCAACCAAAGTGAAGATAGAAAAATGTATTCAATCGTCAACTTATGTGTATGATCAAGGAATTACACAATAAAGTAAGAATGACTTTATGGGAAAAGGACATGTCGTTGTATCATATTAATCGAAAGTAGAAGATACAACCTGATCGCCTTGATGTCGCAATCTTCCTTTTGGTGACTCTTGGTTCCAACACACACACTTTCTCTATCCTTGCATGAAGAAAATCCAATTCCTCTTGATAGACCTACCAGAGTCTCCAAGCTTCTATTCAAGAAGGGTTCTTCACACAATTCCTTCACCAATTCTTCAATTAATCTTGCTTAACATTTCCCATGAGAATCCTTTCAATATATAGGAGAGGGTGAGATGGTTACATGGATGAAAATGATCCCACCAAATCATGGAAACCAGTAAAATGACAACCATTCGAATGCCAACCCATTTTCTAGAAGATTCCCTTCTAGAACCCTTGAGACTTCTTCCTTTTTCCAAGCTTGAAAACAAGTTCGCACCCTATGTATAGAGCATAGTGTGAGAAGTTATCACCCTAGATGAAAGTGGCCTGCAAGAATGGGCCATTCTCGCACCCTAGGCTATAAGCAGCCTGCGAACTGACCTTGAAAATATGTTTTCTGGAAGGAGATAAATGCCACTTTTCTCAGGAGAAAGTTCTTGTTGGGAGCTTGAGTACACTATTGTAAATACATCACCAAGATGACCAAATTCATGTGTAATAGAATGCCCCCCAAATTATGAGTCCGAAATGAATGACAGTCGAAATACTTTGTAAACTACATGTGTGTGTCGGAAACCAGGAGTGAACCTAATCGAAAACCTGCAAACAACCAAGCATCTACAAAATATCATACTAGTTCTGAGGTAGGCATTCCCATAATCAGATCATAGACAGATGACATCATAAACATAGGTCATGGCCACCAATCATACACCATGGATCCATGCCTTCGAAATATCGCATAGCCACCAAGAATACACTGTGGATCTATGCAAGAAGATTCAAATTAAGACGACATAGCCATAAGACATACAAAGTGGATCTATGTGTCAACAAATTATACATATTCCATCGCAACCTGGATCAAAGAGATGAGATCCAGGGTCTTCAATCCAGTCACCTGAAAGTATGAATCTAACCATGTGATTACATGTGTTGAAGTCGAACATGGCAGAGACCACTTGATTATCGGTCATTGATGAAACCGTTAACAAGTGTGAGGGAAATGACCATTAATGTCAATGACTCCCAAGGTACACTAGTATAATCCACCGAATGTGAATAAATGAGTTGAGATCGAACATTTGATGGAATCTCCCGATCAGGGGTCAATGATGAAAACCCACTGTCGAAAGCGAGGAAACCTTCCATTGAGGCATGCAAGTTCCAAGGTACAAAATAATTTCTAAGTCTTGTTTCCAGATAATGAGTTGGAGTCGATGGAACAAAACTTGTCACAGGCGGGCCTTGATGTATCCCCCATCAATGACACGAAATGAGTAACAGATTTTGAATGTGAAACAGAGTATGATGTAAGTTGGACTGGACATAGGGAAGGTTGACACGGAGAGAATGGACAACTGCAGATGGCCAACTCGATAGAGGTTTTGGATGAACTTCTCTTGAACATATGAATGACATGACCAATGATTTGGCAGCATTGACTCAGAGACGACCCAGGATATCACCTTGTAGCAAGTTGAATGAGAGACAAATGGATTTCCCAAACCGACTTCAGATAATGAATAGGGGGGTGTCATGTTCAAGAGCGACACTTACTGCCAATAATATGAATACGAAAATACATCCCTTTCCCAAATTTTCCCCCACCATTTCTGGCGAGTACCTCTTTATTTTTACGCAAACTTGAGGAGGATAACGTATTCTTGTTGATGTAAGATCATCCTTCAGATGAGTCCTTTGGAGTATGTTTAACGAACCCTAGGAAGGAGTGGTTCAGTCCCATTACGGGTCTTTTGATGTTTGTTTAACGAGTCCAAAGATAGAAAACTCGAAAGTTTTTCATGATTATAGAGTCTGGAAAAACACTCAAAAGAGAACTCTCTCAGTTCCTTTTTCGTAAAATAGTCTGATGAGACCGAAAAAGAGATAAATTATCGCTCAATAGATGTATTCTTCAAATACTTTAACGAGCGTGAAAATATCAAGTTCGCTCGACAATCTTTTCATGTTTAGAGAGTCTGAAAAGAGCTTAAAGAGGACTCCAGGGGGTTCCTTTTTCACATAACCTTGTTGAGCCCAAAAAAGTGATAAAAGTGTGCTCAATCACGTTCTCATGTATTTGCGAGCGTGATAATGAACAAAGACCAAGCTAGAGGTTTTTTGTAAAAAACCATAAAAAATGATTCAAATAGGCGATGAAAAAGAGAAAAAATCTGTATCCCTATGTATGGACGTCGAAATCATTATTTCTGTCGCACTCATAAGGGTATTAGGAATTAGGCTTAATAAATAAAACAATTATAAAAACCCACAAAAATTGTAAAAGTAAATATAAGTGGGTAAAAGTTCTTTTTACCATAGTCATTGTAACTTTGACAATATTTTAGCCCAAAACCCCTCTTTTGCGCTTGAATTTTGGCACTTGATTGTGGAAGGTACGAGCATCCATTTGGCGAACCGTCTCTGACAGTGAGGTAATCTCTTTGTATTCTATCTTTTTAGGGTTCAATTTTTCATTTTCATTGGTAAAATTGAAGTTTTTGAGCTTGTTTTAGGGCTCAAATTTGCACTCAGCCATTCTCCCAGGCTAGCCACAGGAGACCTGCGAGAATGCATCATTCTTGCAGGTGGCCCCAAAGGCACCTGCGAGAACCTTGCACTGTGCCAAAGGGGAACTTGCGAGAACCGCAAAGTGAAAAGTTTCTTTAATGTTTTCTCAATGAAAAATGTACCAAGTGTTGAAGAGAGTTGTTGGCCTTCTTCTTATGTGTCTTATGCAGGCATTTGGCTATCACCATGGTTATGGAATGGCGTGAAAGAGAGAATGAAGAAGATGATGCTATTGCTGAGAATAACCCTGGAACTATTGTGCTTTGTGAGACTGTGGTCTCCTGAAATTATTTCGGATCCCAGGTATGAGGGTCCAAGTCAGGCTGTTGGAGTACCTCATTCATATGTGGGACGTGGACCAACAAGTATTCCACGTAGGGGTCCACACATTGTCCTTGGATATTGAGGATGTTTATTTCTTGACAGGATTTTCATGGTGTGGGTACAATGCTAGCTTGACTGGTAGCCGAGGTGGTGGGCTGCCTATGAGTGAATACTACCATTTGTACTGTTTTCTAGAGGTGGAAAGGAGAAAAGGAAAAGTGGCCATTTGGGGGGTGCAGGTTTTGACCCTTCGCACTATTTTGTTCACCATTGCACGTATGGTTGGGAGCGCTTCTCCACACATGGATCTCCAAAGATACTTTCAGTATGCCATAGAGTGTACTGAGCCTCGGGTCTTTAACTGGGCATACGCAACCCTTCATAGCGTGAAGATGCAGTTGACTAAATGCAGGAGAGGCGACCTGAAGCAATTCAGGTACAGGTCATTGTTGGTGTCCTTATTTATTGAGAGAGTTCCCTTACTGAGGTTGCAGGTTAAGTGGGGTTTACCGGCTCTAGAGGATCTGAGAATGATGAGGTGGTGTAACCTCATGGCCCGACATGTAGCTTGACCAATAATTAAATACAACGATTCCTTCTTTGACTGGTTGTGACCACAGATGTTGATGGTCGATGATTATGCCTATGCCGGGTTGGAATTCTGAGGAGATCCAGACTTGGCCCTGCCTAAGGGCACTCAGTGGGGATATCTCGGTAAGAAGTACACATTTTTTACTTTTTAAATGTTTTTGTGAATTTTATCATATGCAAATGTTTTTATGTTCATCCAAGATCTATTTACAAAAAATATTTTTTGATGACACAGACGTGGGGCCTTATCGATCACCAGGTACTTCTCCTATTCAGTGACAAGGAGAGGTGGCTCCAGTGCCACGATGGGATGCTGAATATTATGAAGCAGTGGAACAAAACTTAGAGGGTTTGACCGTAGACATTCCAGACATGCGTCTTGGAGAGGTTCCAAGACATTATCAACGCCATACGGTGGGAGTGTCAGAGTCTGTTGGCCGACTGCTTCATAGGGTTGCCTAGGCAATCATGCGTTACCATGAACGCCATCCATGACATCACTTTGTAGAATCTATGAGCTTCAAATTTTGAAATTTTGGTCCTCGGACAGAACGTTTTTGTAAAAAAAAATTTGATCGTTATATATACATATGGCTTCTACCATCTTATCTCATGTTGTGTGATACTTGTGATGTGATTGATTTATAAATGACCAAAATGTCTGTCTAATACATGGTTAGCTAATGCATCAGTTAATGTATTTAGACATCTAGGAATATGTTGGTACTCAATATAATCAAAATAATGTTCCAGGAGGTGAATTCGCAAATACACCCGTAACAACATAGGACTTTGAATAACATAGACATTACTTAACTGTAGTACTACGAGCTATGAATCGAATCACACAACCAAGTGACGGATATCGAGCGAGATAGAATCAATCAAAAATTCGATAATGATGCTATACTTTGCAATATTGTCAGTCACACGGTTGAGGCACACACCTCGTAGAGTGATAAGTTCATTTGTAGGGGTGTAAATTGCCCATGCAACAGAAGCAAGGTTCTGAGTACTACAACTAGCGCCATCAACGAAGCCAATGTGGGGTAGTGAAGACTCCGACATCTGGAAATCAACCAAAATGTTACATAAGGGCAGAGACCAGATAATGAAAAATCATACTACAGTAACACACAAGAAGTATGATACAATAAAATACAAGTACTCATGCACATGTGATCTTATGAGTAGTACTTCTTTAAGTACAACCCATTTCTGGGTTCAGTCAAAGGGATACCATCGTAATCTACTAACTCGTAAGCTCCTTTATCCAAAACTTGTCTAATGATATAAGGACCTCGCCACATGGCTTCGAATTTTCCAGCTTTTAGCATATCTCGATCTTGTTCATAGAGGAGAACCAGATCTCCTTTGGGGAAAATGCAAGGCTTGACATGTTTGTCGTATTGGGCCTTGACACGTTTTTTCTGGGATTCTATGACTAGGGTAGCATTGCGTTGAGTTTCGTCTAATCGCATGAGATACAATAGACGTTCTTCCTTGACAGAAGTGTTTGGTAGGAGTTTGACAACTAGTTTTAAAGAGGGTATCTCGCATTCAATCAGAAGAATGGCTTCTAAACCATAGACTAACCGGAAAGGTGTAAACCCAGTAGCGGACTTAAAAGACATCCGGTAAGCCCACAATGTTGAAAACAACATTGTGTACCAACTTGTTTTGTGAATCCCTATCATTCGTTAAAGCATGGTTATGAGAAATTTGTTAATCGCTTCGACTTGGTCGTTGGCTTGTGGGTAATAGGGCGTTGAGTTTTCATTGTAAAGACCCAACTTTTCAGTGAGTTTGGACATCATGAAGTTTCTAAAGTGGCTACTGTGATCAGTGATGATAGCCTGAGGAACACCAAAACGAGCTATGACATGATTGAAAATGAATAATGCTGCGGTATTTCCAATATTGTCAAATGTCGGCATCACCTCGACCCATTTCGTAAAATAATCTATGGCTACAATAATGTATCCATGCCCCCCAGCCGAGTGGGGGTGACATGTCATGAAATCGATACCCCATTTTGCAAAGGGACCAATGGAGACCACTGGGTGAAGAGGAGCGTGATGTGACCGTATCTTATGATTATAGGTCTGGCAAGTGTGGCATTTTTGGACGACGATTATGCAATCGTTAAATAAGGAAGGCCAAAAATACCCTACTCGTAAGAAATTCTGGGCAGTAGCATGCCCATACATATGACCACCACAGGCTCCAGAATGGTAGTCATTTAAGGCTTTCTCGGCTTCGTTGAACGTGAGGCAGCGTCGAAAAACTAAGTCAATCCCACGACAATAAAGAGTATCCCCAAGGATAATATATTGACGGGCTTGGTAGCATATTTGATGTCGGTTAGTACTGGACAAATTGGGCAAGAAAGTTTGGGTTTGGAGATATATGATGATATCGCCATACCAAAGATCATCGAAACTAATTAGGAAAAATGATTCATTAGGTAATGAATCAAATGCTACATTTTCTATTGCAAAGTAGGGAAAGTCACATATCAACTCGAAAAACACTAAGGACTTCTTGGACTTAGCTCATTCGAATTCCAAGTCAAACTCCTGGAGTATCATGATCCATTTGGAGTATTTTCCCCCTAGAAATTGATGTGTGAGAATGTGTTGCATAGGGTTGCAGTTAGAAATCACCGTAGGCTTGCGAGAGAGGATATAGTGCCGAAAGCATTTAACTGCTTGGAAAGTTGCCAAGGCCAGTTTTTCGACATGTAAATACTTGGTTTCGGTAGGCGTTAGACTTCGACTCAAGTAATATATAACATGTTCGTCATGAGAATCATCCTCTTGGATGAGAACCATAACAATGGTGTAATCCGAGGCTGCGAGGTAGAGGAAATAATCGCGACTGTAATCGGGGGGGGGCAAGAGAAGTGGAGCATGTGTCAGTAATAGCTTCAAAGCTTTGAAGGCTTTATTTGTGATGGTATCCCATACGAACTCAGACCCCTTTTTTAGGAGTCGCGTAAAACCAAGAGTTATCTCGACGTAGTTTTGGATGAAATGATGAAGAAAGTTTGCATTCCCTTGCAAACTTTGTAACTAGTGAAGTGCAGAAGGAGGAGGGAGATTGGGAATCACCTCGACCTTTAAAGGATCTACCCTGATCCCTTTACGTGAAACAATAAAGCCTAGAAGTCGGCTGGATTCTACGCAGAAAATGCATTTGTGAGGATTCAAGCGTATATGGTAAAATCAACAGCAGATGAAAATGGCTCGGAGGTGGATTGGATGATCAACTCGATGCATGGAATGAGTGGGTAAGTCATCAAGATATGGTTGCACGATGTGCTTGATATCATGGAAGGCATAATACATAGTGCGTTGAAAAGTTGTACCAGTGTTCTTCAGACTGAAAGGGATTTTTCGATAGGTGAAAGTGCCCCAAGGACAAATGAAAGCGGTTTTGTGTTGGTTCTTGGGAACAATATTGATTTGATTATATCTGGAGAAACCATCCATTAGAGAGAAGATTTCTCTTCCGGCGCAATCGTCGACAATCTGATCGACGAAGGGGGTAGGAAAGTTGTCCTTAGGACAAGCTTTGTTGATATCCCTATAATCAATGCATACGCGGATTGTGCCTCGTTTCTTGTCAATTGGGACAAGATTTGAAACCCAGTTAGTGAGGGACACCGGGTAAATAAATCTGGCTTTGAGAAGTTTCTCGAATTCAAGCTTGATAGCAGCTGCTTTACGTGGGTGAACTGGACGAAGGCATTGTCGAACAGGTTTAGCGTCTAGGTATGTCTTAATCTCATGTATCACAATGTTGGGGTCGATGCCCGACATTTCTTCGTAGCTCCAAGTGAAGACGTCATGAAACTCTTTGAAAAGTGACATGTAGGTGACGATTTCATCAGGGGAGCACGAAGCTCTAATATGCACATTTTCGACAATTCTAGGTTTGATGGATATGTCGAGGGGAATAGTGGGTGAGATATTGCTTAAGTTCCCTTTGGAAAACACATCATGTGTGGACTCGGGAACGGTTGAAATGATGACAACGGTTGATGGGGTCGATATCCGTTGGTAGCTCTCAATGGTGTGTTGTTCCAGGAAGAGGATGGAATGGTGATGTCCATCATTCCAAGGGGTGTCTTCCATGATAGACATGATCATCTCGTCCGTGGGAAAAATGAAACAGAAAGGATCTAGAGACAAATCACCAAGAGAGGGGGTAGAAGGGGTTTCCAATTGAATGGACTAATAGGCAGATTCGACTAGACTTAAAGGCATTTCGTCACCGTAACGAAGATGATCGTCGGGGTCGG
>JZKD02S1779998.1:60142-72534 GCA_000966675.3 Picea glauca | reverse complement strand
TCACCTTAATAGGAAACCCCTTTTTGTTTAGGAGTATATCAATACTACCCCAAGGGAGATGTCCCCAGTGACCTAAAGAGATGGTGAAACTAAGGCAAGGATGCAAGAATACCCCCCTTTCACTAGTCACTCGAATCAAAAGGTTCTTTAGGTATTTAAGAGATGAAGCAATAGTAAAGATGAAGTGTACCTGCCCAGAACAAGACAACAAAGAAACATATGGAAGCTTTCAAGTACAAAATGATGTCCGTGCTACATAATACCATGAACCTTAGAAATATAAGCTAGCTGATATAAAATTGTGGCAATATGAAAGTTTACAACAGCAATAAGTATTTTATAATAGCTACAAAAAAATATGCCTTGGAATTGCTTGAAAAGACAATGAAAAGGTAGCTTTAACTAGGCAGAACGATAATCAATTGTCACAAGCAAATTTTGCAATGTCTAGCTATTATTAAATGTCAATTTTGCAGACAATTTGCTGCAGTTAAATGGCTGTAGCAATATTTTGTAACAACAACAAATATTAGTGCTCGGAATTGCAAGAAAACATCATGTAAACTTAGCATTTATCAAGTAGATTGTTTGGCAATTATTGGAAGCAAATTCTGAGTAAGTTAGATGCAATTTATGTAGGTGTATGCAGCAAATTAATGTAGATTAGTATGGTTGTAGAAGTGATTTGCAACAACAGCAAGTTAACTAGTGAATTAGTATAGTTTAGGGTTAGTAGAAGTTAGCCAAAGCTTTAAGGAAGAGAGTTTGAGTGCTTGTTTTATCAATCATTCACTAAAGCAAGTGGACTAGTGCCTTTATGGGGTAATGGAGTCGATAGCTGATGGATTTCACTTGGAAGTAGTAACAGCAATGAGTATACTTGTCTAAGTGAAGAATGGATCTTAGAAGAGTTAGCACTTTAAGAGTTAGCACTTCTAGGCCCTAGTGACTTCCTCCTCCTTAGGCTATTGAAAGATATTAAGAGCACCAATAAATAGACAATGGATTCTAAAGTGCTAGTATTTCAGGGATTTAGAATTTTATCTAAGTCAAATCAATTTAGTAAATTCTAGCAAATGAAGAGCAAAGAAGTAGTATCTTAAGTCCTTTACTCCTAGGGTTTGTCAAGCAAGCAATTTCATAATATTTAACATGAATGAGAAAGTATACCATAACCATTCAAAATGAAATTAAAATTGAATATTTACTTCACCAAGAATAATCAAGCAACAAAACCCTAGATTGCCAAGTAACTTCACCAAGAAATGATCCAAGTTGCACATTTTAGCCTCCAAGACAAGTGTGCCTCCCTATTCCAGCCAATAACTCCCAAGTAGGGCACAAATTTCATACCACTCTCTCTTGTGTGAGGAGTTATGATGAATTGAGAGTACTTTATTTCTATTTATACAAAATTGGTGACCTTTAATTAATTTTAGGACAAATAAAGGCTGGCTTGGCCAATTTACAAATAAATTCAATTTTTACATAAATAAAATTAATTAACATCTAAAATCATCTCCAAGGGTGATGTCAAGCCCTTCTAGGGTGAAGTTGAGCCCCTAAGGTGGAACGTTGGGCTCTGTATGCAGAACGTTTGGCCTCCAAAGGCCCTGGATGATTCCCACACGTGCCAACTAGCTCACTACTGCCCTCAAAATAAAAACCCTGGCTCTGGATGATGTCCAGAGTCATGATGGTGATTTCATGAGATCTCAAAAGTCAACTTCCAGGTGGAAGAGAAATATCCCCCTGGGTCTAGGTCTGTCTGGGTGTCTCCAAGTGCAACATCCTTCTTTCTTCCTGATGCAAATCTCTAATGTATTCTTGCCCATGGTTGGGGTTACAACATCCATCTGTGGGATTTCAGCCCCATGAAGCTCCAAGCTAATCATTCCCCCATGTGTACCTATCCACTGGGAAAGGTCCTGCAGCAACAACAAGTACTCCCTCCAAGGTTTCATGAGTCATAGGGATCATAACATGTAAATCACATCCAATAATTAAATTACCCAAACATGTGCATCAAACCCCCCTTTACCCACACAAATTCTCAAATACGTTATGAAAGTTAACAAGTCAGGTTTGGAGAAGGTCTAAGGGTGTCCTATTGGGATAATCCTCCTTAAGTTTGGGGTGTTTCCCAGATCATAATCAATATAGGTCATGTAAGTGTATGAGGTCGTGTGTGGTAAGTGTTTGGGCATGGGGTGTAGTGATAACAGGGAAATGTAAATATTACCTATGGGTGCCTTTGTAGAGGGAGAGTTGCACCTTGTCATAGATTCCATTGTTTCCTATTCCACTCATTGCATTTTATTCTTAGCTTCATTTCTTTTGATCTTTTTCTTTTATGCTTCAAGGGAAGAGTTGAGGGAAATTGTCTTGGCTTGGTGACCAGAGGTGAAAGCGTTATCCACAAAAATTTCACAAAGATGAGAAGGTTAGCTCATGTTGAGACCCCCTTTCTCTTGGCTATGCCACAAAGAGCCACTACCATGTTTTGGTGACTAGATAGATGGTAGTGTCATACTACTACATACCCATGGTCATAATAGGTCGACTCGTGATGAGACCTCCTATCCACCAACTAATACATTGCATGTTTATTTATATTATAGGTTCCCTTTTCTTACTAAGAATCATTTTACTTATTTCTCGGGAACCCCTGGGTGAAGCATCTCAAAGGTTTCATCTTTGTCTTTTAACTCTTGCCAGCTACTTTTTCCCTCCGGTCCTTTAGCCCCTTCTTCCCGCAAGGCAAGGTACAACCCTTCCTTGTGTGGAAAATCCCAATGCCAGAACAAAGGTAGGGGAATATCATAAGAATAAATATGGAAAGTGGTAAGTATGAAGGGAACATACAATGACCTTTCATAGACCCACCCAGTGGAAACCCATCCTAAAGGGATATCAACTTACTAGGGCATCTTGTCACCCTTCTAGGTATGAACAAGTAAAAGAGCATAATTTCCAAGAAAACGTTATGAAATGAAGGAGAATGCAATGAAACATATTCAAGTGCTTAAGGAATCAAAGTGAAACATACCATGATACCTAGACTCATTACCTCATGGAGCAAGACTTACTGCTACTTCAGGACCAGGCTAGTGGGATGGACATTGCTGATGTTGATAAATAGGCTACACTAAAGAAAAAGAGGGGCCATTCTCAAGTCATTCATCTCTCGACACTCCATGTCTAGGACCTATGGGCCTCGAGACATTATCTCCTCATTTATCCCTGGGGTAGGGGATAACAGGTGCCTTTGTAGAGGGTGTGTTGTACCTTCATTTTCAATGCATCCTTTTTCCAAGCCCTTTAATTGCCATTAATTAATTAAGGTCCAAACACTAGGTACTCCCTAGGTGTGAATCGATTAGCTTGAGGGGAAGTGCCACAGTGTCACTTGAAGGTAGAAGAACACATAGCTCCATGGGGGTATAGTCTAGCTTGTAACGCACTTTGTGTAAATCCCTCAATTAAGTGGGACATTTATGTTATGTGTTTTCCTTTGTAGGTCTTTCAGTTTTTTAGGAGAAGTGTTCCATTTCTCTCAAGACCTATTTGGGTGAGAATATGGAAGCTTTATAATATGGATTTTATCTTTTCCATCTATCTCCCCTCTTGGTCTTCATACCCTTCTTCCCATGAAATGAGGGACAACCCCTTCTTGGGTCAATACACCTGAAAAGTAAAAAGACAAGGATATGGGGGGACTAAGTGTGGAAACTGACAAGTATGGTTGGGAATGGAATGATGACTCATCAAGGGGAACTCCCAGTAGTAAACCAATCCTTAGGGGTGAAGAATTACTAGGGAACAATGTCAACCACCAAGGTGAAATAGGGAAAAGAGCATCGTGTCCAAGCAGACGTTACATAATCAAAGCAGTTTTAAATGCAACAAACCCAAATTCCTCAAATATTGAAATGACTCTCACCATAATACATGGCTTGTACCTCATGGAGAAAGGTCCAATGTCCTTCGGAATCAAGTTGGTGTGGTGGATACCCTCATGATGAGCCTTCAAATGTGGTGGTGAAGTGAGTCTCTATATGTGCAAGTGGACATTGTTGTTCAAGTTGTCTCTCGGTACTCCATGTATGCAACCTGAGGGACTTGAGACATCCTCTCCTTAGTTATCCCTAGGAGTTGGGGACAACATGACCTTATTCTTCTTCTTTTTCTTGGATGCTTTGAATGTTGCTTCCTTTTTGAATGTTGGGTTATCCTGTTCCATTCTCATCTCATTAGCTGTGAGGATTCCATGTAACTCATCCATGCTCATTGTAGCGATATTTTTTCTTTCTTCTAGAACTGAGACCTTAGGATCAAATCTCAATAGGAGATATCTTAGTGACTTTTGAATGACTATTGATTCTTTCACTTTCTCTCCTAGGCCGTTAATAGCATTTATTGTTTCATCAATCCGTAGAAAGTAATCTGCAATACATTCATCTTCCTTCATCTTCAATTGTTCAAACTTAGCTTTGAAAGTTTGAAGCTTGGCTCCCTTGAATTTTTCATATCCTTCATAAATCTTCTAAATTTTATCCCAAAGATATTTTGCAGATTCACAATTCATAACTTTGACAAAAATTGAATCAACCAAACTGCTTAGAATCATACCTTTAGCCTTTGAATTGTTCTCACTGATTTTCTTTCCATCCTTGTCAATTGGGGGAGTGGTTGGTGTTGTATATCCATCTACTACTGAATTCCAAACATCAAATCCATATGCNTGAATTTGACTTTTTCACCTGTTATCGCACAAATTGTAGGTTGGGAAAACCCCGACCCAAACCAAAAAATGGCGACAACTAGGAGAATACCTACCCATTGTCACCTGAGATAGGTATTCCCAACACTTTAGAGGTGAAGTGTTCACCTCAAGGGGGGGATCATGGGTGACCCTATCAGGGAATGAGATCGAAAGTGGTACTTATGAATGGATTCCCCTATAGGTCAAGTTTCTAAATGGAAATTTTCTTGGAAACGCATCTCGATAATGGTCAATGTTTTCCAAGAAGTTTGAGTACCTAGGGATGATGATAGTACCTGCATGAGACACAAGAAACACCAAGTATACGGGATATATGTTAACTAGACAAGAAATTTAAGATTGTTGTCCCTATTTGCAGTAGTCAACAGAGATATATATCAACAAGTAAGTAATTGATGAATCTGATAAACAAGATGCTAAAAGTCATGTAAAATATGTAAGAGATTAGCTAGCATTTACTAGTAAGACTCAAGTATGAAAGCATAAGACTTCAATATCAATATAAGGTTGTTATAAAAAAGTATTGCAGAGATATAATTGCATCCTTAAGGATTTAGAAAAAAAAAATTATAGCATAAAAATCAATCACCAAAACTAGCAAAGAATCCACCCAAAAGATGTGTTGGGACTAGTAGATTGTAGGGGTAAATTATTAGCAACTTCTGACGGTTGAACTGTGAGTAAAATCAAAATTTATGATGAGTTTGCTACATCCCTAATGGTTGTATATTAAATTTGAAACATAAATATTACCTTCTTGGCCAAATTATACTTTGTATTGGCTTAGAGACATGTATAGCATATAGTTTAATTTCCACTTAAGACAATTTCAGTATCTCAACTTTTCATGATTACCAATGCAATAATTTATTTCTCCAATGCATGAATACTAGTGCCTTTATATTGGGATAAATGGAGTCTCTTTATTAAAAAAATTGGATGAGTTACTTCATTTGGTTTGTAATCCCTTTTACTCCCCAAGGCAAACCCTAACTAACAAGGAAAACCTAGGAGGGTGTAAGCCCTCTTACTCCTAGTATCCTTTGAACAAATAGATTATTCCAATAATTATAATGTACTTGGAGTGGTTTGTATACCCTTATACTCCCCAATATATCATCACATTAACCTTACAACCAATAAAAGAGAGAAATGAACATGAAATCCTTACCTAGTTGAAGCATTAACAAGATGAAACCCTAATTCACCAAGGAAAATCCACCATAAATAAGGAACAAGCATCCAAGAGAGATAGAACATAATCCATACACCCAATAGCATAAGAAAAACCATCACAATATAATGTAACGAAGAGAGATAGAGATAATTTCCCAAGTAGGGCGCAAATTTCAACCAATGTAGTCTTCTCACAATGGGAGAGCTATGATAAAATGAGACAGAAATGATCTATTTTTATAAAAAAAAACCTCTAATAAGAGTTTGCCCATAAAAAATAGGGTAAACCACAAAGTAATGGGACAAAAACCCTTACTTTCCCCCTTTACAATTTAAAATTTTATTTTGCACTATAGAAACCCTAGAAAAAGCATGATGTCACCCCTTTAGGGAAACGTTTTGGCATCTTTGGCAAGTTGTTCAGGTTGGGGATGAAATGTTGGGCCTCCAAAGGCCTCCCTTCAAGGTGCTAAGGACCTCTCTCCACAAATTCAATGTGTCCTCATCAAATTACTCCATGTTTCCCTTCACCACCAAACCCTAACCCATGCATGACATCAAGCCCTCAAAGTATGACGTTTTGGCCTCCAAAGGAAAAATGTTGGGCTAGTAGGGGCATGGGTGAGGTCTTCCACGGAATCTCTCAAGGCTCCAAAGGTTTTCATCATCATCTGGAGTGTGCACCATGGTATCCAACTAGTGGGCTTCAAGCCCCAAGGAAGCCCAAGCTAGGCTTGTTCTTCCAAATCTATCACCAAACAAGGTCTTGTAAAGACAATAAATACTCCCTCCAAGGATCTCAAGTAAAATGCATCATGATGAGTAAATCGAGTCAATAAAATATCCACCTAATCATGTGCATCAAAAACCACCTCAACAAAATAAACAAGTGCTCAAAGACCCTATGCAACTTGCGAAGTCTAGGTATGGGAGGATTGACAAGGTGACCTATTGGGTGAATTGTCTCCTAGGTCAAGGAATGTTTTCCCAAGTGGAACCCCTTTCTAATACATGTGGAAAATATGATATGGTTGGGGGAATTATTTTTGGCATGGGGTTCATGACATACAAGGGATCGTAATGTCTAATTTAAGGGTGTTGTTATCGCACAACTTTACTTTCCCAAAGCCCAAGGAAAGTGAGGCAAGATTGGCATAACAAGGGGGTGATCTATCACTATCACCTTAATAGGAAACCCCTTTATGTTTAGGAGTATATCAATATTACCCCAAGGGAGATGTCCCCAGTGACCTAAAGAGCTGGTGAAACTAAGGCAAGGATGCAAGAATACCCCCCTTTCACTGGTCATTCAAATCAAAAGGTTCTTTAGGTCTTTAAGAGATGAAGCAATAGTAAAGATGAAGTGTACCTGCCCAGAACAAGACAACAAAGAAAAATATGGAAGCTTTCAAGTACAAAATGATGTTAGTGCTACATAATACCATGAACCTTAGAAATATAAGCTCGCTGATATAAAATTGTGGCAATATGAAAGCTTACAACAGCAATAAGTATTTTATAATAGCTGCAAAAAAATATGCCTTGGAATTGCTTGAAAAGACAATGAAAAGGTAGCTTTAACTAGGCAGAATGATAATCAATTGTCACAAGCAAATTTTGCAATGTCTAGCTATTATTAAATGTCAATTTTGCAGACAATTTGATGCAGTTAAATGGCTGTAGAAATATTTTGTAACAACAACAAATATTAGTGCTCGGAATTGCAAGAAAACATCATGTAAACTTAGCATTTATCAAGTAGATTGTTTGGCAATTATTGGAAGCAATTTCTGAGTAAGTTAGATGCAATTTATGTAGGTGTATGCAACAAATTAATGTAGATTAGTATGGTTGTAGAAGTGATTTGCAACAACAGCAAGTTAACTAGTGAATTAGTCTAGTTTAGGGTTAGTAGAAGTTAGACAAAGCTTCAAGGAAGAGAGTTTGAGTGCTTGTTTTATCAATCATTCACTAAAGCAAGTGGACTAGTGCCTTTATGGGGTAATGGAGTCAATAGGTGATGGATTTCACTTGGACGTAGTAACAGCAATGAGTATACTTGTCTAAGTGAAGAATGGATCTTAGAAGAGTTAGCACATTAAGTCTTCCAGGATCCAGCCTTTTAAGGGGGTGAGCTACTAGAGAGTAGGCACTTCTAGGCCCTAGTGCCTTCCTCCTCCTTAGACTATTGAAATATATTAAGAGCACCAATAAATAGGCAATGGCTTCTAAAGTGCTAGTATTTTAGGGATTTATAATTTTATCTAAGTCAAATCAATTTAGTAAAGTCTAGCAAATGAAGAGCAAAGAAGTAGTATCTTAAGTCCTTTACTCCTAGGGTTTGACAAGCAAGAAATTTCATAATATTTAACATGAATGAGAAAGTATACCATAACCATTCAAAATGAAATTAAAATTGAATATTTACTTACTTCACCAAGAATAATCAAGAAACAAAACCCTAGATTGCCAAGTAACTTCACCAAGAAATGATCCAAGTTGCTAATTTTAGCCTCCAAGACAAGTTTGCCTCCCTATTCCAGCCAATAACTCCCAAGTAGGGCACAAATTTCATACCACTCTCTTGTGTGAGGAGTTATGATGAATTGAGAGTACTTTATCTCTATTTATACAAAACTGGTGACCTTTAATTAATTTTAAGACAAATAAAGGCCGACTTGGCCAATTTACAAATAAATGCAATTTTTACATAAATAAAATTAATTAACATCTAAAATCATCTCCAAGGGTGACGTCAAGCCCTTCTAGGGTGAAGTTGAGCCCTTAAGGTGGAACATTGGGCTTTGTATGTAGAACGTTTGGCCTCCAAAGGCCCTGGATGATTCCCACACATGCCAACTAGCTCACAACTACCCTCAAAATAAAAACCCTGGCTCTGGATGATGTCAAGAGTCATGACGGTGATTTCATGGGATCTCAAAAGTCAACTTCCAAGTGGAAGAGAAATATCCCCCTGGGTCTAGGTATGTCAGGGTGTCTCCAAGTGCAACATCCTTCTTTCTTCCTGATGCAAATCTCTAATGTCTTCTTGTCCATGGTTGGGGTTACCACATCCATCTGTGGGATTTCAGCCCCATGAAGGTCCAAGCTAATCATTCCCCCATGTGTACCTATCCACTAGGAAAGGTCCTGCAGAAAAAACAAGTACTCCCTCCAAGGTTTCATGAGTCATAGGGATTATAACATGTAAATCACATCCAATAATTAAATTACCCAAACATGTGCATCAAACCCCCCTTTACCCACACAAATTCTCAAATACGTTATGAAATTTAACAAGTCGGCTTGGGAGAAGGTCTAAGGGTGTCCTATTGGGATAATCCTCCTTAAGTTTGGGGTGTTTCCCATATCATAACCAATATAGGTCATGTAAGTGTATGATGTCACGTGGGGTAAGTGTTTGGGCATGGGGTGCAGTGATAACAGGGAAATGTAAATATTACCTATGGGTGCCTTTGTAGAGGGAGAGTTGCACCTTGTCATAGATTCCATTGTTTCCTATCCCACTCATTGCATTTTATTCTTAGCTTCATTTCTTTTGATCTTTTTCTTTTATGCTTCAAGGGAAGAGTTGAGGGAAATTGTCCTGGCTTGGTGACCAGAGGTGAAAGCGTTATCCACAAAAATTTCACGGAGATGAGAAGGTTGGCTCATGTTGAGACCCCCTTTCTCTTGGATATGCCACCAAGAGCCACTACCATGTTTTGGTGACTATATAGATGGTAGTGTCATACTACTACATGCCCATGGTCATAATAGGTCGACTCATGATGAGACCTCCTATCCACCAACTAATACATTGAGTGTTTATTTATATTATAGGTTCCCTTTTCTTACTGAGAATCATTTTACTTATTTCTCGGGAAACCTTGGGTGAAGCATCTCAAAGGTTTCATCTTTTTCTTTTAACTCTTTCCAGCTACTTTTACCCTCCGGTCCTTTAGCCCCTTCTTCTTGCAAGGCAAGGTACAACCCTTCCTTGTGTGGAAAATCCCAATGCCAGAACAAAGGTAGGGGAATAACATAGGAATAAATATGGAAAGTGATAAGTATGAAGGGAATGTATGATGACCTATCATAGACCCACCCAGTGGAAACCCATCCTAAAGGGATATCAACTTACTAGGGCATCTTGTCACCCTTCTAGGTATGAACAAGTAAAAGAGCATAATTTCCAAGAAAACGTTATGAAATGAAGGAGAATGCAATGAAACATATTCAAGTGCTTAAGGAATCAAAGTGAAACATACCATGATACCTAGACTCATTACCTCATGGAGCAAGACTTACTGCTACTTCAGGACCAGGCTAGTGGGATGGACATTGCTGATGTTGATAAATAGGCTACACTAAAGAAAAAGAGGGGCCATTCTCAAGTCATTCATCTCTCGACACTCCATGTCTAGGACCTATGGGCCTCGAGACATTATCTCCTCATTTATCCCTGGGGTAGGGGATAACAGGTGCCTTTGTAGAGGGTGTGTTGTACCTTCATTTTCAATGCATCCTTTTTCCAAGCCCTTTAATTGCCATTAATTAATTAAGGTCCAAACACTAGGTACTCCCTAGGTGTGAATCGATTAGCTTGAGGGGAAGTGCCACAGTGTCACTTGAAGGTAGAAGAACACATAGCTCCATGGGGGTATAGTCTAGCTTGTAACGCACTTTGTGTAAATCCCTCAATTAAGTGGGACATTTATGTTATGTGTTTTCCTTTGTAGGTCTTTCAGTTTTTTAGGAGAAGTGTTCCATTTCTCTCAAGACCTATTTGGGTGAGAATATGGAAGCTTTATAATATGGATTTTATCTTTTCCATCTATCTCCCCTCTTGGTCTTCATACCCTTCTTCCCATGAAATGAGGGACAACCCCTTCTTGGGTCAATACACCTGAAAAGTAAAAAGACAAGGATATGGGGGGACTAAGTGTGGAAACTGACAAGTATGGTTGGGAATGGAATGATGACTCATCAAGGGGAACTCCCAGTAGTAAACCAATCCTTAGGGGTGAAGAATTACTAGGGAACAATGTCAACCACCAAGGTGAAATAGGGAAAAGAGCATCGTGTCCAAGCAGACGTTACATAATCAAAGCAGTTTTAAATGCAACAAACCCAAATTCCTCAAATATTGAAATGACTCTCACCATAATACATGGCTTGTACCTCATGGAGAAAGGTCCAATGTCCTTCGGAATCAAGTTGGTGTGGTGGATACCCTCATGATGAGCCTTCAAATGTGGTGGTGAAGTGAGTCTCTATATGTGCAAGTGGACATTGTTGTTCAAGTTGTCTCTCGGTACTCCATGTATGCAACCTGAGGGACTTGAGACATCCTCTCCTTAGTTATCCCTAGGAGTTGGGGACAACATGACCTTATTCTTCTTCTTTTTCTTGGATGCTTTGAATGTTGCTTCCTTTTTGAATGTTGGGTTATCCTGTTCCATTCTCATCTCATTAGCTGTGAGGATTCCATGTAACTCATCCATGCTCATTGTAGCGATATTTTTTCTTTCTTCTAGAACTGAGACCTTAGGATCAAATCTCAATAGGAGATATCTTAGTGACTTTTGAATGACTATTGATTCTTTCACTTTCTCTCCTAGGCCGTTAATAGCATTTATTGTTTCATCAATCCGTAGAAAGTAATCTGCAATACATTCATCTTCCTTCATCTTCAATTGTTCAAACTTAGCTTTGAAAGTTTGAAGCTTGGCTCCCTTGAATTTTTCATATCCTTCATAAATCTTCTAAATTTTATCCCAAAGATATTTTGCAGATTCACAATTCATAACTTTGACAAAAATTGAATCAACCAAACTGCTTAGAATCATACCTTTAGCCTTTGAATTGTTCTCACTGATTTTCTTTCCATCCTTGTCAATTGGGGGAGTGGTTGGTGTTGTATATCCATCTACTACTGAATTCCAAACATCAAATCCATATGCTTGTAAAAATGATTTCATCCTTTTACTCCAGAAGGCATAGTTCTATCCATCAAACATTGGTGCTCCAATCTTAGCGTATTCCATGATATCCTTCTATTGGTTAGACTATTTCTTGAAGGACCTACTCTGATACCAATTGTTGGAATACTGAGAGGGGGGAGAATCAGTATGAGCACTTTATTACCATTTTTAGTCATAATCTGTATTCTTTAACTTTATGAGCAGTACTCAAAAATTTAACATTTAATGTATCATAAGTAGTATAAATAAATCATGAACAATAAGAAACCAAAAATACACAATGTGCAAGATACTAGATATATAAAATATGCAGAACAGAAATGAAATTATAGAAATGACAGAATAACAGTAAAATATCCAGCATAATCTTCACAATACACAGAAATGATATACGAAATAGCAACAGAATAACACTTTGATTCAGATAGCAATGTTCACAGGCC
>JZKD02S1779998.1:24213-46861 GCA_000966675.3 Picea glauca | reverse complement strand
GAAAGAGAACTATTGTATTAATCAACATGAATAGGTGAGTTACAATCTGATTATAACTGACTGCACTTCCTTGAAACCAACGGCATGAGTTCCTCCACTAAACTCTTCAAGGATAAACTCAGCAATGGAGTACTTCCTCACATGATCTATAAGGGATAGGAACACACCCAACAATCATATAGGAGAGAGGAAGAAATACTAGAAAGTAAATTTCCAGATCAAGGGATACTACTCAGAGATTCAAGGAATAAGGAAGCTTGCAAACTAGCAGTAAGTTCTTGCACCAAGGTTGTCTCTCCTCTTTTACACCCCAATAGGTGTGTATGTACCATCCTAAAGAGGTTGAGATGGTTAATTTCCATTGTGTATGGGAAATTGGAGGTTTGGGACCGGTAAAATCCGTAAACTCCGCCCAAAGATACAAAATATTTTTATTATTCACAAAATTAGGGCAGTATGTTATTTTCACACTAGAAAATAGTGTATGTACGCGAGTTGCACATGGATGAATAGTGTATGTACGTGAGTTTCACATGGATTAATAGAGTATGTATGTTATTTTCACATGGATGAATAGCATACATCAACAAAGATATTGGTTTTTAAGATGACTTTGATGAAGGAGAGTGGGATTAAGGTTTACAAGCTAAGGAAAGGACTGGGCCATCTCACAAATGCAATTTGGGGTGTAAATTTATGCTATAACACTTATTTTCTTGATATTCTGATACACTTCCAAGTATTCATCTTCCATAGGAAAATCCTCAATTACAAATATTTTATAGATATCATTCTGGATCGAACAATCCTCCATCCCATCAAAGTAGTTCATGTCGGATAATAGTATATTGTATGTGTTCTTAACTTTGGAGACAATATTTGGCATGGGTGAATTTTCTCTTCTCGTCTAGGATTTCTACATCTCATGCTTTTTCCTTCCTATACAATACATAGTAGTTCTAAGCATTTCATAACAACATAAGTGATAGAAAAAAAATTCTCAAATTAACTATGACCATACCTGGATTCTTTACAATTTATCATTGCCAATCTCAGATAGCCAAAAACCCTCTTCATGGACCTATTTTATGTTGAATTCTTTGAATAATGAGTATCATGAGATTCATATTAGGTTTATAAATATCTAATCAATGCCTATTACTTCTACAATCAATTTAAATATGTTTTTATCTTGTAGCAAGTGGGAAACGTACAACACCATTAATCTTGTTGAATGAAATATTCCAGATGAATGTTGTCGAAGAGACCATCTCCCGGTAAAATGAATTATTGGAAGAATTTATTTGGAAGAAACCTTTCCAAAGACACTTTTTAGAAGAGAGATATCAGAAGAGTCTTTTTCAGAAGGAATATTCAAAACAATGTATTCAAAATATCTTATTTGAAAAGAACCCCATCAGAAAGCGTCTGAGTGATTAGATATCAATACTATCCGACAGAGATTCCCCAAACAAATATTTGGGGTTCGGTCTTGGGAAGAGCACCGACTTGTACTTGGTAAAGGGAAAATTGTGCTTGGTTTATAAGTATTTTCATTAATACAACTTTTTATCGCACAAAATGTAGGTTGGGAAAATCCCGACCCAATCAACAAGATGGTGATAACGGTGGGAGAGTTACCCAATGTCACCTCAGATAAACCCTCCCCTCGTTTTAGTGAAGGAAGAATCCAATACAAGGGGGGAGTCCCGGGTGACCCTAAGGGGACATGAGATGACAAGTGAGATGATGGAAGTGATGCCCCTATAGGTCAATATACTAAGTGGAATATATATTCGAAATGAGTATCGGAATGGTTAATAGTTTCCAAGAAACTTGAGTACCTGCAAAAGAATATTGTACCTGCCCGAGACACAAGAAAAGACGAGTATGAAAGCTTACAGTAAAGTGGAAAATAAATTTAAGCTCGTTGTTTGTATTTGTAGCAGTCAAAAGATATCTATATATATCATCAATTAAATGATTGTTAAAGATACTAACACAATGCTAAAAGTCAAGTAAATGATGCAAGAGATAAGCTAGCAATCACTAAAATAACTCAAGTATGAAAGCATAATACTTTAGCAATGAGATAAGGCCGCTATAAACAAGTATTGCATAGATATATTATCAGTCATATGGTTGTAGAAAACTATTTCTACAACAAAAAATTTCACCCACAAAAAGTACAAGTAAACCACCCAAAAAGTGCACCAAGACTAGTCGAATATTATGGCAGCTTGCTAGCAAATTTTGATGGCTGAAATGCAAGTTATAAATAAAAAAAGAGAGTAATTTTATGTAGCCATAATGGTTGTATATATTTTTTAGTTATATCTCCAAGAATACTAAGCAAACCTAGATGCCCTAGAGGCTTTAGCAACCTTAAAGCGTCAAGAATAGATTCCAACTTGAACAATATCAATATCTCACTAAAGCACGTTAACCAATGAAAACAATGTATTTATCCAGTGCAAAATTTGTATTCGTGCCTTTAAAATTTGGGTGAATGGAGTCTTGAAAGCATGAGTTAGATCAACAAAATCCCTAGGGGTGTAAATCCTCTTACTCCCTAGGGCTTGCAAATCAAACTAAGGTAAATCTAGGAGGGTGTACACCCTTGTACTCCTCCTAGCATCCTTGCAATAAATGAATTATAAACTAGAAAATGAGATGAATCTTGATGGAGGGTGTATGAACTTATAATCCTCCTAGGGTTTCAATCAACAATAATCATGAAACAAGCAAGAATAACTAACAATTGCAAATTTTCCTTACCAATTCCAGGAGAGATGCAAGATCAAACCCTAGTTCACCAAGCAATGACCATTCATAAGCAAGAAAATAAGTATCCAAGAGGTTCAAACCACCTTATCTCAACAATTCACCAACATATATCACCAAAAATCATTTGCACAAGAGAGAGATACCAAAATTTCCCAAGTAGGGGGCAAATTTTGGCCACTAGTCTTCTCACAATGGGAGAGCTATGATATAAATGAAATAGAAATGATCTCTATTTATACAAATACTACTAAAAGTGTTTTTCCACGTCATTTTAGGGTAAACCACAAAGTAAGGGTTTAAAAACCCTTACTTTTCCCCTTTACATTATAAAATTCAAATTTAAATTTAAAAGTGCACATAAGAAACCCTAAAGTGACATCATCCCTCTTCTAGGGCGATGTTTTGGCACCTTTTGCTAATCATTGGAGTGGAAAGTGGAAGTCATTGGGCCTTATAGGCCCTCCCTCTCATGTTCTAGGTATTCCTCCTCCAAGCCAAGCCCTCTCCCATTAAAATGTGCCAAGTTTCAAACAACAACAACACCACCACCACAACCTTATCCCTAGGGTGACATCAAGATCCTCAAAAGTGATGTTTTAGCCTCAAGAGAAAATCATTGCGATAGAAAAATGTTGGGTTAGGTCCTCCACGATGTCTCATTGGTGATCCAAAGGATATCATCATCATGCGATGCATTGGCCATGGTATCCAACCTGTGGGCTTCAAACCCCAAGGAATCCCAAGCTAGGCTCGTTCTTCCAAAACAATCCACCAACTAGGTCCTACAAAGACAATGAATACATCCTCCAAGAATATCAAGTCAAATGCATCATGATAAGTAAATCAATTCAATAAAGAGCCATCTAATCATATAAATCAAAAACTGCATCGTCAAAATAAACAAGTTCCCATAGACCTTATGCAATTTTCCAAGTTTAAGTATGGGAGGGTTGACAAAGCGACCTATTGGGTGAATTGTATTTCAATTTTAGGAGTGTTTCCCAAGTGGGACCCTCTCTAATACATGTGGACAAATTGACATGGATGGGGGAAAGACTTTTTTGCATGGGGTTTATGACATACAAGGGATCATAGTATCTCACTTGTGGGTGCCTTTGTAGAGGGTGTGTTGCACCTTCATTTTCAATGCAACCTTTTTCCAAGCCCATTTATTTTCTTTTGTTCTTTCAAGATGTTTCTAGGTTGAAACCAAGATGGGGATTCTACCTAAGCATGAAAAGTAGTTCCCACCTTGACTCTAACTTAGTCACATCATACTTCCCCAAGTTGAAAACAATGTGTGAGGCTTCTACCTAAGCATGAAAAATAGTTCCCACACATGCACCTCCTGGGTTGGAATTTTGTATTAGTTATATTTCATTGGTCCCATCAGTTTTTTATGAGAGACATTTCATTGTCCTCGAGATCCCTAGGCGAGAATCTAGAAGGCTTATGATTGGCTCTTATCTTTTACCAGCTACAAACCTCTGGGCCTTTAGCCCCTTCTTCCTATGAAATGAGGCACAATCCCTTCTTGGTTCAGTACACCCGAAAATCCTGAAAGATAAGGAGATGAATTAATGGGTGAAGCGATGAAAACTGATAAGTATGATTGTTACACATGAAATTTGCACACCTAGGTACTTCTCCCTAATTGTCGTAAAGTGTCATATAAGTGTCTCATACACCTTGACACCATGGAATAACCTATGTCACAATCCCTAGTCAATGTGGAGGAGGGATATATTACACGAAGACCAAAATACCAAGTACACATGAATTATTATTAATATTCATGGAAAAGAAATTGATTAAGTGTGACAATCAAGTTTTCATGAATTATTATTAATATTCATGAAAAAGAAAGTAATTAAGTGTGAGAATCCATCTCACATTTGGTTTCCTATTTTTTAGGGAAGGTGGAGGATCTTATGGATGGTTGAAATATTTCCTCCTTAAAATCCTTGAGAGATATTTCCTCCCCAGAATCCTTAAGAGATGTTTTCTCCCTAAATATCTTAGAGATCCCTTTCTTAGTGGATCTAGTGAGAGATCCTCTCCATGGTGGTTAAACCTCCAAATCCTATATAATGAGGGGTTTCCATGGAGGGGGGAGAGAGAGGAGTTTAGAGATATCAAACTTATGATCTCATGAGAAGTGAGGGGAAAGTATTGTGAAGCATCTAACTTATGATCTCATGAGGAAGATGGAATTTGGAACATCATCATTCTGTGTGTGTAATGTTTAAGCAAGGGTTTGGACAAGAAGAACTTGATGACACTGTTGCAATCACATCTATGGTTGTAAGTATTCTTCGGTGTTGTTCTCATTAATACAATCAATGCTTGGCCTGTTTCATTCAAACTTGTACTTGTTCCATATAAGTTTGTCTGCAGTAGATAGATCTATGTTTTAGCTAATCTCAGTAGAGTAGGAAGTCTTTTGTACTTTTGTTTGTATTGCAGGACTAACCAAGGAGCTCAAGATCAAAGCTCATCCTAGACCTTGCAGGGATAAATGACGTTCATAAGGTACATGCCTTCCTCCTTCTCTTTTGTTCATCAGATTGATTAGATCTAAAAGGAAGTCAGTGTCCATGTTAAGCACCTTCTGTCTTAGATTTAAGGGTCTCGCTCTCAAGAGGAGATCTACTTGTCCACAGGGAGATTTTCCTACAACACTCATTTTCACCATTGCATTTTGAAAATTGACCAAAAGGAGAAAAAATCCCCTTTTCTAAAGAAGTTGATTGCAGGAGCTTCAGTGGACGAAATGAACTTCCACTCGGACCAAGTAAGTACAAATGCACCCCCCTTGCATTTTGGTTCTTCATTTAAGCATTTATTTTTTTTGTTGAGGGGGTGTGCTCTCCTAAAAAGAGTGTCCCTACGTGTACGCGGGCCGTCCAAGGACAACCCATGTATGTACTCGGGAATAAAACACTATGCCCACGTACATATGCGACTGTGGCCAAAACAACCCACATACACCCTCAAAATCTTGGAAAAAAAAAATTAATGCAAGAGCTAACTCCCTTTTATCTTTCATAGAGTAAGATGTATGTCCATTGGAGGGAGAGGGAACATGAGGAAATTGATGCACTGGTCGAAGAGGATCATGTTGTCATTACTTCATTGAAACAATGTGGTCTATGGAAGTTGTTTCGATGTCCGTTTATGAGGGCACAACCCAAGCTACTGAACGCCCTGGTTGACTACTGGAATCCAGATGTAGAGGCCTTTATGATAGAGGGACATTCATTGACTCTAACAATTGAATATATCTACTTCCTGGCTGGCCTCTTGAGGAGAGGGGAACCAGTTAATTTGTGAACTTTTCCCCCTAGGCCTTCTAACATTGAGGACTACATTTAGATGTATTGTGAGGTCGACACTGAGAAGGTAGCTTCTCAGGTGCCAATTCACAAGATCACAAGTTTGTCTCTGAGAGTGATCTTGTTACCTATTGGGAGGATTATTGGATCCACGGCCCTTCACCAGGATTCCCAGGCACACATGCATTGTGCCATTCAGTGCCAGGAGGCACAAATCTTTGAATGGAGTATGGCCATGCTCACATACATGAAGAAACATCTGACAAAGTGACGGTTACGTAGCAACAAAAACTTCGGGTTTGGAAATATTATTTGTTCATTCTTCTTCTTTAAGAGTGCCCAGCTTGAGTCCTAGAGAGACTATACAGGGGCATGTGCCCTCCTTCCCGACATTATGCAGATGGTTAGCATTGCTGCCACGACAAGGGGGAGGGAGGACCATAGAGGCCTTCGATGACACATTTTTTGACTGGTGAGCACATCAGATTCCAGTGATAGGGGACTACCCCTATGTTAGAATCAACTTTTCCAGGGATCTAGACGTGCCCATGCCTCCTAGAGAGGAGAGAGGAGAGATAGGTAACATATTTTTTAAACTTATTTAATTTTTTAATTGTTTTTATATATATCATTTTTATGTGTGTATTAGAGTACTTACTTTCATGTATCTGTTATGTACATATGTGGGACCAGTGCGCCCGACAAACTTCACGAGGAATCGATGATGTTCTCAACCAGAGGTGGGACCAGCAGCAGTCAGCGAACCAACAGCTGCAGGGGGACCTCCAGCTGGAGAGGCTGAGAGAGTTTTGAGGCGGGTGGAGCGCAACCTCACCGTGCTCACTCGTATAATACATATGGCCAAGATCGAGGATCTCCCACCTTCTATGCAGCCTCATGTAGTGGGAGTGCCACGGACTTGGGTCTAACTCTTCCAGTTTTTATCCAACGTCGTTGTTCACTATGGGAAAGCCAATAGGCCTTGAGCTTAGATAGGTTATACGTTTATGTGCCAGGGGCACCATTGTATATTTTTTGAGGGCATAAGCCCAACGATGTATACCGAACCTTATTTTTGAGGCGTTCGCGCCCACCTATGTACTCGTGACACTTTTGATATATATATATATATATAGAGAGAGAGAGAGAGAGAGAGATAGAGAGAGAGAGAGAGAGATTTACATCTTATTCGTCTTATGAATCACATTTTTTACAAATGTATGTACATGTGTATGTGTGTGCTTTTTTTTATGTGTGTGAAACATGCCAATCTAATACTTGTTAGCTAGAGTATCTGTCATATGATTAAATCTCCTAGGAACATGGATATACGTAATGTAATCAAAGTAACACTCTAAGAGATGCACCCTAAGGAAACATTGGTGAAAAGTAGGATCATAAACGCGGTAAAATCCATTTAACTAGGACACAACCAACTGAGCGTCTAAGAAGACCCAGAGGTGAGAAATGCCATGCGACAAAGCATCATGAAGCAACTTTATCACTGCATTGTACTCGATGACATTGTTTGTGGAATCACCTAGACAAATACCTCCTGAAGATAGCAACTGGCCTCCAGGTGTGAAAATCATCCAAGTTGCGGAAGCAAGCCTCCGAGTGTGTCGGGTAGCGTCATCCGTGAACCCAAAGAACACCTTTGATTCACTTGACATCTACGACAGTGAAAAAGAAGACATAAATAAATACACGTCCATAAAACAAAAAGACAAAAAAATGTATAAGAACTATACATATGTACAAGAAGTGACCCAGGTCACCAACCTAAGAGTAATACTTCTTGAGGTAGAGCCATTTCTAGGCTCCGCCAAGGAATTTCCTTCAAATTCAACTAGACGGTAAGCGCCCTTATTTAAGACCTCTTTCATGATGAACGGTCTGAACCACATAGGTTTGAACTTGCCTGCCCCCAGGGGATCTTTGTCTTGATCATAGACTAGGACAAGATCACCTTCGAAGAAAATTCGAGGATGAACGAACCGATCATACTGACACTTGACTCATTTCTTATGAGCCTCATTGGTCGAGGCTACATCAAGACGCTGCTCATCGAGTTGCTCGAGATATAATAGGCATTCCTCAAGCGGTGAAGTGTCTGGCAGTAATTCCACTACCAAATTTAAAGACGGGATCTGGCACTCAATAGGCAAAACTACTTCCAGCCTGTATACGAGTTGAAAAGGTGAGAAACCGGTGGCAGTATTTACAGATGTTCGCTAGGCCCACAACGCCGAGTACAACATCAAATTCCAATTTGACTTGGTAGAATTGATCGTCCGCTGAAGAATAGTCTTGAGAGACTTATTCACAACTTCAACCTGACCATTCGTTTGTGGGTAGTAGGGTGATGAATGTTCTTGCCTCAACCCAAGATTTGATGTTAACTCGGTCATCATTTTTTTTTGGAAGTGATTGCCATGGTCAGTGATAATCTCCTTCAGGATGTTGAACCTTGCTACTATATGGTTGAAAATGAAAAGAGTCGATGTTTCTCCATCATTGTTAAATGTTGGCATAGCCTTGACCCACTTTGTGAAGTAGTCTACTGCTACGGTGATGTAACGATGACCCCTGGTTGAAGCTGGGTGACATGTAGTAAATTCAATCCCCCACTTGGTGAAAGGACCAACAACAATGACATGAAACATGGGAGCAGGATGTGACTGCATCTTCCAAGAGAAGATATGACACAGGGGGCACTTCTTGACCCCCTCAACGCAATACTTGATTAACGTAGTCCATAATTAACCATCATGTAGAATCTTTTGGGATGTTGCCAAACCAGACAAATGACCACCACATGCTCTAATGTGGTAGTCATTGAGAATGAGCTATGCTTCCTCATGTATGAGGCACCGACGAAGAATGCAATCTACACCTCGACAATACAAAGTGTCATCGAGTATGAGATAGTTTTGTGCCTGATTGTGAATTTTTCGACGCTCGTCGCGGGAAGCAGAGGTGGGGCACTTCAAATTATGGATATAGACTAGTATATCTCCATACCAGGGGTCTGAATATGCGATTAGAAAAATATCTCCTTTGATAGGTGATTCTTCGAGCATGACATCACTAGATTTGACCGAAAGTTCTGAAATAAGTTCTGCAAAGACCAATGACTTTTTGGATTTTGCGGAAACAAAATCCAAGTCAACTTCCTGGAGGATTACAATCCATCTACTGATCTTTCCACCAATGAACCATCGTGTCAACACATATTGAAAAGGGTTTGCAATGACAATGAAAGTGGTCTTGTGAAGCAGAATGTAATGACGGAACCACTGGACAACATGCACTACTGCCAAAGCAAGCTTCTCAACATGGGAATAGTTGAGTTCTATCCCAACCAGGGCTCGACTCGGGTAATAAATAGTGTGTTCCTCAAGCAGATCATCCTCTTGAACCAAGACCATGCCGATGGTGGACTCTGCAGTGGCCAAGTACAACAAAAAATCTTTGTTATAATCGGGAGGCCGGAGTAGAGGAGCAGACCTAAGGCGTGTTTGAACACTTCAAAAGAGAATTGAGCGACTTCATCCTAAGAGAATGGGACTCCCTTTTTCAATAGACGCATAAACCCTTTAGTGATCTCGACGTAGTTCACGACAAAACGCTAAAGAAAGTTCGTTTTCCCCTGTAAGCTTTGAAGTTGGGGTATTGTGCACAAGGGAGGAAATTGAACTATCGCCTCAACCTTGAGAGGATCGACCATGATCCATGTTGTCGAAACAATGAAACCTAAGAGATGACCCGACATCACGCAGAAACTGTACTTGTTAAGATTCAAGCAAATCCGATAGTAGCGACATCGTTCGAAGATTAGTCGGAGGTGTGTGGGATGATCAGATCTCTGGTGAGAGCATGATGCTAGATCATCAAGATATGCCTCATATATATTTCTAAGGTCATGGAAAGAAAACAACGTGGCCGTTGAAAAGTGGCTCCAACACTCTTTAGGCCAAAAGGCATCTTACGATATGCTAACGTGCCCCAAGGACAAATAAAATTTGTCTTATGTTGGTCTTCAGGTTTGATCTGAATCTGGTTATATCCCAAAAAACCATCCATGAATGAAAAGACCTCACAGCCTACATTCATTGACAATCTGATCGATGAATGGGGTGGGAAAATTATCTTTTAGACATGCCTTGTTCAAGTCATGGAAGTCCATGCACACGCAAATCGTACCCTGTTTCTTGTTAACCAGAACGAGGTTTGTTGTCACAAGGGCAGACCCAGGGTTCAATGCTACAACATCGCACCACCAAAACCCTAACTACTAGCCCTTTCGGAAACACCTGTGAAGCAAATGAAGTCTCACCCAAGGTAGAGGAAGGGGTGGTTGCAGGACTTAAGTGTCTACAACCTTAGCTGGGACACAAATCTGTGATTATAATACTTAACAAATCACTTTAGCATCAATAGTTCATCAATATTCAACCAATAACTACTGCGCAGATAGAACATAGCATCGCATCATTCACTTGGATCTGATGTATTTAAGCACTTTATCATAAACAGGTAGGTTATATCTAGCATATCAAGCACTAAACACCTTCATATAGGTCAGATCTAACATTATTATACATCATTAGCAAAAAGCATGAACAGATTTACCTATCTCTATCAAAGCACTTAGCAAGAGAAGTTATGAATGCATCAAGACAAGCACAAAGAGGAACAACACAGTGTTTACGTGGTTCACCCCCACCCTGGGGCTACGTCCACAAACTCTTCTTCTTTATTATCTTCTTCAATGGGTTACATGCACAGAGCCACCACGATCCTACTTCACATAGGATAGGAGATCTGCGTGCACCTCACCAGATCCTCCTTCCCCGAGCTAGGTCACAACACTAAGCCTTCCCACAGTCTGTGCACAAAGCACTATAGACGACTTGCACTCAACTCTGTAAGTATCACACAACACACTTACAATCCACACTTGCACTTAGCACTTGGCATGACTGGCCTCATATCACATAGATACCGTTACTTCTTATATTGCCTAGGCATCTATTTATACTTTAAAAAATAGGCCAAAACATGGGTAAACCCATGGGCCGACATCCCATTCTCGTTACATAATCCCATAACCCAAAAAGGACCCAAAAATGGGTCAAGATTCCGCGATCTCTGCTTCATATTACGCTCCTTCTTCGACAGGCTGTCGAAGTCCCAAAATAGGTCAAACTTGACCAAGGATCTCCCAAAACTTGGTCAAGGGCCAACATGCCCCCAACACTCACCTATGACTCATATTGAGTCACTCTGATGTGGGAAGTTATGCTTCGAACGCTTTGAAATTGGCTCGAACTACTTTGACTTGATGTTGTGCTACAAGCTCTTGTTCAGAAAACTCTTGAATGACTGCATTATTCACAGGTCCTTCCAGACGTTGTTCTGTTGTGGTGCTAACCTGCTCCAGTTCTACTTCCTGTCTCTCGACCTTTAAGAACAATTGATAAGCCTTATCTTGTACAGGTCAGAGTCTCTGAGTTACTTCCATAACTCTTCTTTGGATGGCATCGATCTGCTGCTAGGTGGTTCGCTTCTCTTGAGATATCTTCATTCTTTCCACAGTTGTCAGGGATTTCAATTGTGCCTATAGTGTTTCTGTGTGTTTCTTTGCTTCCTGGAGCTACGAGTCCAGTGCCTGCAACTTTGGGTTCTCGATAAGTTTCTCATATGTGTGAGCACTGCGATCAACGAATTGCTTGCATTCTAAGGTAAGGGTCTTTAGCCTTTCAACTATGCTCCTGGCAGTTGCTTCTCTTTGGTCCTCTACTTCCTGTGGGGTCTCGGTCACAGTGTGTAGTTCTAGGTCTATGATGTGTTGTTGTAGCTACTGGATCACTTATTCAAGTTGTGCTACTTTCTTCGTGACTTGATCCTCTGCCTTTACTTCTACAATAGTCACAGAGCACAGTGCTATGTTGACCACTTCCTTTACTTTGAGTTGCTTAGTGAGCAACTCTTCCTTGCCTTGCTGCAGCTGTGCCTTTTCCTCATCGAACTTCACTTGGAGAGCACTCTTTTCCTATTCGACGGCTCAGCATTGTTCTACAAGTACTCCCTGTACTTGTACCAAAGCCCGGGTGGCTTGTTCTATTTCCTCTTGTGCTCGTCGAAGGTGAGATTCGACTGCATCAACGAGCCAGTGGAGTTGAGCTGGTTCATCTCCTAGTTCTAGTGTTCCCAATGATAGAGGTGCAGTGGAGACTGCGTGACTGGAATGTAGTGCCCACTGCACCCCTTGGAGTTCAACCTCAATTCTATTGTACATCTCCTCCTGCTTAGCTTCTTGCTTCTCTTCTATCTCAAACGAAGCATCATTCAGGACTGTTATGATGAAATTGAAATCATCAGAGGTGAGGACGATCTTCATCTTAGTTATAGGGGCTTTTGATTTCTTCCAGGAGGAAGGTTTCGGAGGAGAAACCTTCCTTTTCTTCGAGGGGTCCTCCTCGTCTCTAGGTGGTGTTACTTCTCCTTTCTTTTGTTTAGTTTTTGTGCCATCTATCTCTTCGCCATCACCCCCTCACTCTAGTGATATGGAAGCAGTATTCACTGAGGCACTGCTTAAATCTTGTACTTCGTCAGTTTTCTTTGTCTTGTTGGGCCCAGGTGTATTCTACGCAGCTTCTGGGCTGTTGATGTCAGATATCTCTGCAGGGTCGGTTGGAATAACGAGGTTAGCGGACCATTCCTTACTAATCTCCTCCAAATCTCCCTCCGTCAGCTTATAATAGGATTGAAGTTGTTGCTTGTGCTCGTCAGCGCGCGCTGTGATGTAAATGAAATGTCAGACCCCATTGAACTTCATCAAGGGCCTGAACCAATGTAGAGTGTTTGGAGTGATGCAAGGCATGGATTGTATGTCTATCTTCAGTTGATTGTAGTATGTATGGAACATGACATTTGATTGCCATTACTTATTCATGTCACTTGAGTACCACAGTGTATTGAACTTTGCATCTAATTTTTCGAAAGGCTCAATGTTCGGGAAGGTCGCACCTTCCGGCATATCCCAAGCAATAAAAGCAATCAAGATCAAGAGCCAGCTGAAATGGAATTCATACCCCTGGTCCTAGGCTTCTCTACAGTCGAGTTCTAATTGGTTCACCAAGTACTTCACCCAGTTCATCTGAGGTTCTTCTGCGCACTTCCCTGGGAGGTCGACTACAAAACCAATGACTTGGGTGGGTCGGTTCTTTTGTATTAACTTCCCTGCAATCAATTGACAGGTGAGGCGCACTGCGTCACTATGGATCGAAGCTACCTTGTAGCCTCATGTTCCCTTCTCGACATCTCCATAGGTGTCCTTGATGTTCTGTGCAAGAGTGCGATCAATGGCTTTTCTAGGGTAAAACTCTTGGGGATCAGGTCCTTGCATACTTAACCCTGTGATCTAATTGATCAGCATCAAATCAACAATTATACGGTGGTTTAACCACAAATAGCTTCCATGGTAACAAGATAGAAGCAACTTGACGCATGCATTCACCTCCTGGTGTCATCCGAAGTGAGGAATCTTCATGACATTGAGCAAAGTGGACTGTGCAAGGTCCATAGTCCATTGCTGAGGGACAATCTTCGAGTTTTTCCCTTTAGTTCTAGTCAGGTACTTATGTGGGGCGAGCATGTTATAGGCTTTGCGAACTCCTAGGTTGAAGTTATTGAACTTCAATACTGCGAGCTTATATTGGTCTTCTCGCACTACGTGGATCCCCTTCGAGAGGTACGCAGTGACCAAGGTGTAGTCAAAATATCTAGGCACGTTGTCTCGATTTATCGCGCCACTCAGAGGTGGAATATAGGTGGGTAGTATAGTCGGGATCAGTTTAGCATTCGCTAAGTCATCCCTATGCTTAGCTCACTTCTCATTGGATGGCCAGGATGGTCCTGCTCCATGAGAAATGGATGGAGAGGTTGGCAGTCCTCTCCTGGATGATGCTTGTATACCTATAGACATCGACATGACTCTTTCAGTCATGAGGTTGATCAAAAATTCCTCAACAACTTTTTTTGCAGCGCTCAACTCGTCCGACATACACGCTCGGGGTTAACAATCTCAGGTTCATGGGGTAGCTTAGACACAGTACTGAGATAGAGAGCAGAAGCACGATGATCACTGTATAAACTCAATTTAGTCAGCGGGTTCAAATTCTCAATTGGCAAAAGTGTTCTTGGTGCGTGGCGCGGTGGGATAAATAGGTGACTCGAGAACGGGTCGCTTGCAAAGGGTATAAGGCCTTCATTAACTCAATTTTGTCTGTTATGGTGTAGTCCCAACGGTCGGATGGTGAGTTGGCTGGCCATAAATGGCTTTCTATCCGTTCAAAGCATTAATCTAACAGTTATAATGTCCCCAATGGCTATATTGCTTTGCCATGGCTAAGTGCCATGTGTCGTTGTTTTGATATCCTAGCGAAGCTCCAATTTTGCAATTTTTCCTTTTGCGAGGTCCCTCTGGAGCCTTCTGCAACTTATCGATCTTGGCTCTCTTCTTACTTAACTTTCTAGCCTTCTTTCTAGTGAGCTTCGTCTCGGTATTCCTTTTTCCATTCTGAGTTTTGTCTTCTTTTGACCTAGTCACTTCACATTGTTGAGATTCTTCCCTAAGGTTCCCGGATAATACTTCTTCTTTGTCTGGGATAGGTACTACAATCTTCTGTGGTTCCTCTAGTGTTCTTGCAACTTCGACATCTGGGTCTCTAGTGTTAAATAGCTTCGATCTGTTCTGTTATTCTTCAATCAAGTGTGGGATCCTTCTAGTCATGAAATCTTTTAATTCTTGCTTCTTCTACTCCAAAACTTCTTCTTCTTCCTTTCTTCTGGCTCGATCTCTGTCAATCCAAGGTTTCCCTAATAACATGGTAAATGGGGCATAGTCCTCGATAAATTTAATAATCTCAAAATCTTCTTCCATCGAAGTTTCATTGGAAGTCATAGGTATATGAGAGAGCCTTCCACATAGGTTTATCAAATTTTCTCTGAATAACCCTATTCCTCCTAATGAAGGAATCATAGCAGGCTTTCCTAAAAGTTCCCAAGTTCTTTCTGTCATAATATTCACCCGTGTTTCCTCATCCAGAACACAGTCAACGTCGAAGTCTCTTATTCTTTCTTCAAGGCATTCTTTTTCTTTAAAGATCTCTGATAATATGACATGTCGGTGGTCATTCAGGGTTTCGTTTATTTGTAGCAATACTTTCTCTAATTCTTTCTAGGGTGCTTCCATTTCTGGATCTACCTTAGGGTTTTCTTTATTTGGATTCATTCCTTCCAGCTTAGCAATCATTCTAGGGAAATCCAACACTTCATGGTCCAGAGCTTTACAACAAAGACAACTAGGTCTTCTCCTAGGGCAGTCCTTAACAAGATGTCTCGGTCTTCTACAACTATAACAGAGGGTTAATCCTCTCTTTCATTTAAATGATCCCCAGCCTTTCCTGTGCTACGCACTAGGATCACGGTAGCTAACCTGCAACAAATTCTTTCTAGGATCTTGCATCCATTTGTTAGTCCAAACATTCTTTCTATGCATAGGTATAACATATCTTTCATTATTTTTATCATATCTACTCATATCAAATCCTCTTTCATCTATTAATACCTTAGTTTTCAAGCTAGGACAGAATCTATCAAACATACCTAGATTCATACTTCTGAAACAACAATTTCCGCTAATGTTACTTTTTCAGAGCACAAAGCCTTTAGATCTATAACTTTTCACTATTCTTACCTTTATCAGAGTATAGAGCTTACAGATCTTACCTATTTTCTTCATATCTTACCTCTTTTCTTGGCACAGATATCCTTAGGTCAAGTAGAATGTTGCGCACTAGGGTAATAGATCTATGCACAGAGATTTCATAATTTCAGATTAGATCTTTGTACAAAGCTTCTTCTTCTTCAATTCCCAGCAATCATAGTTTCATGTCCGATACTGTGCATTTCAACAGTAAATCTACGCACAGAGATTCTCTTCAGTTCCCAGCAATAACAGTTTCAGGTCCCAACAACGGAACCATTTTTTGGCACAGGGGCAGACCCAGGGTTCAATGCTACAACAGTGCACCAACAAAACCCTAACTACTAGCCCTTTCGGCAACACCTGTGAAGCAGATAAAGTCTCACCCGAGGTAGAGGCAGGGGTAGTTGTAGGACTCAAGTGTCTGCAACCTTAGATGGGACACAGATCTGTGATTATAATACTTAACATATCACTTTATCATCAATAGTTCATCAATATTCAACCAATAACTATTGTGCATATAGAACAGAGCATCGCATCATTCACTCAGATCTGATGTATTTAAGCACTTTATCATAAACATGAAGGTTATATCTATCAGATCAAGCACTAAACACCTTCATATAGTTAAGATCTAACATTCTTAAACATCATTAGCACAAAGCATCAGCAGATTTACCTATCTCTATCAAAGCACTTAGCAAGAGAAGTTATGAACGCATCAAGACAAGCACAAAGTGAAACAACACAGTGTTTACGTGGTTCACCCCCACCTTGGGGCTATGTCCACCAACTCTTCTTCTTTATTAACTTCTTCAATGGGTTAGATGCACAGAGCCACCACGATCCTACTCCGCATAGGATAGGAGATCTGCGCACATCTCACCAGATCCTCCTTCCCTGAGCTAGGTCACAGCACTAAGCCTTCCCACAATCTGCACACAAAGCACTACAGACAACTTGCACTCAGCTTTGTAAGTTTCACACAACACACTTACAATCCACACTTGCACTTAGCACTTGGCATGATTGGGCTCTTATCACATAGATACCGCTACTTCTTATATTTCCTAGACATCTATTTATACTTTACAAAATAGGCCTAAACATGGGTAAACCCATGGGCCGACATCAAATTCCCATTACATAATACCATAACTCAAAAAGGACCCAAAAATGGGTCGAGATTCCGCGATCTCCGCTTCGTCTTGCGCTCCTTCTTCGACAGGATGTTGAAGTCCCAAAATAGGTCAAACTTGACCAAGGATCTCCCAAAACTTGGTCAAGGGCCAACAAGGTTTGACACCCATTCTGTACTAACTTACCCAAACGGGGCCCACATGACTTTTGGTGCTTCATCTCCTAGGGTTAGGTTTTTGGATGTCTAGGACTTTTCACATTCCTTTTTATTGTAAAAAGGCCTTTCGAGCCTCATTGTAATCATCTTCTTGCGAATGCGAGTAGCCATCACATCTCTTCTCAGAGATAAGTTGCGACCATTCTAGCGAGTCTTTCACTCTGTATTTTTACAGTCTCTGTACATTTCTTTCATTAATAGAAATCGTGTATTATTGTATCTCTATGTTTATGGTTGCATCTTTGATATATTTCTGTTAAATTATTGGATATACGCGATATCTCTGTGCATTTCTTTATTATATCTCCTCTCTCATTTCCTACCAAAAATAATACGGATCAGTGGTATCAGAGCAAGTTGTTCTTGGTCCTTTTTTTTCAGTGCATGTCCCCGACGAGGTCTGAGTATAGCAAGTTGGTTATTTAGCTTGTCTCTCTTGAGGACAATCGCTCTCGCACACCCAAGAAACCCTCAATGGCAGAAGAAAAGAAAAACGATGGAGCAGACGATCCTATTAGTCTCTTGCTTGAGCAAGCTCTCACGCGACAAATGGACAAAATGATGGAGAATTTTTCCCACGTCCTTCAACGCCTGCCGATAGCAACAGGCACATCTTCATCAAGCGGCCACTTTGGAGACACCTCGCCTTTCAAGGTACAAGTTAATTTTGATATTCCTGTATTTGAAGGACAGATAGATGCAGAAGCCCTAGAAAAATGTTTAACTCTGCTAGAAGGTTATTTCTCTGTTCACAATTTTTCCAACAAAGAAAAGATCACCTTCGCACTCCTTAAAGCTCTCCCTCATGTCAAACGTTAGTGGGAAACTTACTGGGAGCAAAGTTCCACAGAGGAGTCTGGAATATATGGGGTTGATCCCACTTGGGATTTTTTTGTGGATGCGGTAAAGGAACAGTATTACCCTGTTGGCAAATATGAGGACCAGTACATGAGATGGACCAGACTGCGGCAAGAGAGGGGCCAAGCAGTTTCGGAGTTCACCAATACCTTCCATACCTTGCGCACCAAGTTGGGTATCAAGGACTCCGAGCGACATTTGGTTTTGAAATACCGTGGGGCTCTACACAGATACATCCAGATTGAAATGGATTTTATAGACATCTCATCACTCGGTGTTGCTTATCGATATGCTGTTAAAATTGAGCAGAAATTTAAGCACCAGAACAAACGGGAATTCGGGTCTGCAAATCCGCAACAACCAAAGTATGACAAAGATGGCCCTAACAAACAGTCTCCCGAAAACCAGTCCAAGACACAGGAAAAGAAGGGTCACGGGAAGACAAAGAAGGACACCGGAAAATGGTGTGATTTCCATAAAATCCCCTGGCACAACACAGATGAATGTCGCTCAAAACAGTCATTAGTGGCCGAGGTCAAAGACAAGGAGCCAAAACCTGATTCAGAATCTGATTCTGAAAATACTAGTAAAGGACAGATCATTGACAAAGACCCCACTGCTATTGTCGCGATCGCAACAATTCATCCAGAAGAACCAACAGATCCTGAAGAGGGGGAGCACCTTTTTCATTCATAGTTGTGGGTTAACGGGACCCCATTGCATTTTATTTTTGATAGTGGAAGCCAAAAGAACCTCATCTCAGCAGAGGTCGTCAAAAAGTTGGGATTGTCGAAAACACCACACCCGCAGCCATACAACATCGGGTGGCTTCTCCAGGGACGAGATCTTCGTGTCAGCCAGCAATGTCGATTGTCACATGGCATCCAACCCTTCAAGGATAAGGTATTATGCGATGTTTCCCCACTAGATGTTTGTGATGTTCTCTTGGGCCAACCATATATGTGGAAGCACCATGTTGTTTATGAGTCTCGACCTTGCAGTGTCATTATTTCTCTGGGGGGTCATCTCTACAGAATACCAGAGGTAGTTCTCACTACTATTCCACCTAAAAAGTGTCGCAAGGTAGTATCTCATACTGCAAAATTCAGCTTCTTCACAATATGTTCAAAAGGGGAACAGAAGGACATTGCAACCACTACAGCTTCGCCCCAAGCACCTTATGTCCAACAAAAGCAGGTCAACAAGGTTGTAGCAAAGCACAAAGATTCCTTCTGCACACCGTCCTCTCATGTATCCCGACTTGTTGAACAACCTCAGCCTCAACAGGTTCGTGACAAACTTCCACAAATTGAGCAACGCGACATCTCCAGCAAGGTAAGCAGCTCAGCAAGATGCAGATTCAGCAAACGTTTTTCCCTCTCCCCTGATAACTCAACGCAATGGAGACCCTTGCTTCCTAAGGAGGGAGGATTGATCCAGGTGGATATTGGTGGCCACCCACCTTTTCCAACTGGCTCAAAACAGTTTTCTAGCAAATTTGGCAATTTACTATTTTTAGCAGTTTTTAACTTTCGGGGCCATTTTGAGGGCCCAAATGAATATTTTTCAAGATATAGGTTCTCATTGATATTCAAAGTCATGATTGAGCCCCCAAAATGAATCTCCTCAACGATACCTTTCCAACGAGCTATCATACGCCTAAAACGGAGATCGTATGCAAAAGTTACGAACCCGGGAAGTTGATGTACTAACTTACCCAAACGGGGCCCACATGAATTTTGGCGCTTCATCTCCTAGGGTTAGGTTTTTGGATGTCTATGAATTTTTTCATTCCTTTTTATTGTAAAAATTTCTTTAGAGCCTCATTGTAATCATCTTCTTGCGAATGCAAGTAGCCGTCATATCTCTTCTCAGAGATAAGCTGCCACCACTCTAGCAAGTCTTTCACTCTGTATTTTTACAGTCTCTGTACATTTCTTTCATGAATAGAAATCGTGTATTACTGTATCTCTGTATTTATGGTTTCATCTCTGATATATTTCTGTTAAATTATTAGATATACGCTATATCTCTGTGCATTTCTTTATTATATCTCCTCTCTCATTTCGTGTTGAAAATAATACGGATCAGTGGTATCAGAGCAGGTTGTTCTTGGTCATTTTTTTTCAGTGCATGTCCCCGACGAGGTATGGGTATAGAAATTTGGGTCTCGAGCTTGTCTCTCTTGAGGACAATCACTCTCGCACACCCAAGAAACCCTCAATGGCAGAAGAAAAAAAAAACGACGGAGCAGACGATCATATCAGTCTATTGCTTGAGCAAGTTGTCACGCGACAGAGGGACGAAATGATGGAGAATTTTTCCCACATCCTTCAACGCCTGCCGATAGAAACAGGCACATCTTCATCAAGTGGCCACTTTGGAGGCACCTCACCTTTCAAGGTACAAGTTAATTTTTATATTCCTGTATTTGAAGGACAGATAGATGCAGAAGCCCTAGAAAAATGGTTAACTCTGCTAGAAGGTTATTTCTCTTTTCACAATTTTTCTGACAAAGAAAAGATCACCTTTGCACTCCTTAAAGCTCTCCCTCATGTCAAACACTGGTGGGAAACTTACTGGGAGCAAAGTTCCACAAAGGAGTCTGGAATATATGGGGCCGATCCCACTTGGGATTTTTTTGTGGATGCGATAAAGGAACAGTATTACCTTGTTGGCAACTATGAGTACCAGTGCATGAGATGGACCACACTGCGGAAAGAGAGGGGCCAAGCAGTTCCAGAGTTCACCAATACCTTCCATACCTTCCACACCAAGCTAGGTATCAAGGACTCCAAGCGACATTTGGTTCTGAAATACCGTGGATTTTTGCACAAATACATCCAGACTGAAATGGATTTTCTGAACATCTCATCACTCGGTGCTGCTTATCAGTATGCTGTTAAAATTGAGCAGAAATTTAAGCACCATAATAAACAGGAATTCAGGTCTATAAATCCGCAACAACCAAAGTATGTCAAAGACGGCCCTAACAAACAGTCTCCCGAAAACCAGTCCAAGAAATAGGAAAAGAAGGGTCACAGGAAGACAAAGAAGGACACCGGAAAATGGTGTGATTTTCACAAAATCCCTTGGCACAACACTGATGAATGTCGCTCAGAACAGTCATTAGTGGCCGAGGTCAAAGACAAGGAGCCAAACCCTGATTCAAAATTTGATTCTTAAAATGCTAGTAAAGAACATATCACTGACGCAGACCCCACTGCTATTGTTGAGACCGCAACAATTCAACCAGAAGAACCAACAGATCCTGAAGAGGGGGAGCACCTTTTTCATTCACAGATGTGGGTGAAGGGGACCCCAATTCATTTTATTGTTGATAGCGGAAACCAGAAGAAACTCATCTCAACAGAGGTTGTCAAACAATCGGGATTGTCGACAACACCACACCTGCAGCCATACAACATCGGGTGGCTTCGCCAGGGCTGAGATCTTCATGTCAGCCAGCAATGTCGATTGTCATATGGCATCCAACCCTTCAAGGATGAGGTATTATGCGATGTTGCCCCACTAGATGTCTGTGATGTTCTCTTGGGCCAACCATATATGTGGAAGCACCACGTTGTTTATGAGTCTCGACCCCGCAATGTCATTGTTTCTCTGGGGGGTCATCTCTACAGAATACCATAGGTAGTTCTGACTACTGTTCCACCTAAAAAGTGTCGCAAGGTAGTATCTCATATTGCAAAATTCAGCTTCTTCACAATCTGTTCAAAAGGGGAACAGAAGGACACTGCAACCACTACAGCTTTGCCCCAAGCACCTTCTGTCCAACAGAGGCAGGTCGAAAAGGTTGTAGCAAAGCACAAATATTCCTTCTGCACACCATCCTCTAATGTAGCTCGACTTGTTAAAGAACCTCAGCCTCAACAGGTTCGTGACAGACTTCCACAAACTAAGCAGCGCGACGTCTCTAGCAAAGCAAGCAACTCACCAAGATGTAGATTCAGCAAACGTTTTTCCCTCTCCCCTGGGAACTCAACGCAATGGAGACCATCGGTGGATATCGGTGGCCACCCACCTTTTCCGACTGTCTTAAAACAGTTTTCTGGCAAATTTGGCAATTTACTATTTTTAGCAGTATTTAACTTTCGGTGCCATTTTGAAGGCCCAAATGAAGGTTTTTCAAGATAGAGGTTCTCAATGATAACCTAAGAAATAATTGAGCCCCCAAAATAAATCTCCTCAATGATACCTTTCCAATGAGCTATCATATGCCTAAAATGGAGATCGTTTGCAAAAGTTATGACCCCGGGAAGTTGATGTACTAACTTACCCAAACGAGGCCCACATGACTTTTGGCGCTTCATCTCCTAGGGTTAGGTTTTTGGATGTCTAGGACTTTTGGCATTCCTTTTTATTGTAAAATTACCTTCAGAGCCTCATTGTAATCATCGTCTTGCGAATGTGAGTAGCTGTCACATCTCTTCTCAGAGATAAGCTGCCACCATTCTAGCGAGTCTTTCACTCTGTATTTTTACAGTCTCTGTACATTTCTTTCATTAATAGAAA
>JZKD02S1779997.1:655632-666878 GCA_000966675.3 Picea glauca | reverse complement strand
TCAATGATTAATACTATTTACCATATCTCTCGACCAATATAATAATGACATATTAGCATCAACTATCTAATAAATGTTAACTGAATAGTATATACCATGCTGGTCTACAAATAATAATTACCATGCATGTCTACCAATAATAATGACATTAAAAAATTAGAATCAAAGACAATGGTATAATGCTAAAGATCAAGTTCATGAATTTAAACTTTTAAATCACATCATAAAAGTATACGAAAAGAGGATCTAGGCACGCCTTTTCACCTCTTGATTAGGGGGTCATATCACGCATGTGAAAGGTCTTCTTTAGGAGTCCTCAAACAAGTTTACGGAAAGTATACTTACCTCTAATTTAATTTCAATAAATCAATAAATAAACAGGAATAAATTTTAATGAAAAATTAGAGAGAAAATAATGAAAATTTTATGGAATTTTTTTGGAGATTTTTTTTTCAAAATTTGGTTAGAAATCCAAATTATAAAATTTGATTGTTCAAATTACATATTTTGGATGTTAGAAAAGTTTTTGAGAATAGTGAAACAAATTATACATTCAAAAACATGATTTAAACAATATAAAATTGTGATTTAATTAACCATTGTATTAGGTATTACTGAATTCCAATAGAAAAAAACCCTAAAATATTACACCCAAAATAATCACCCTATTACCAAAAAGATATTAATTTCAAAATAATATATTACACTGTTGGTATCCGATGAAGGATGCCACGTATACGGCATGCCCTCGTTCTTCAACGGAATGGAATGTAATAATGTTTGGTGGTTCAATTCCTTTTGAATGGAATGTGAGAATGTTTGGGGGGCGGTGGGTAGGTAAATATCACGCCGGCGGCTGGCGTTCCAGTGAACGAAAAAGCATTTCAACTCAACCCATGTGGAACGCCGCCGTGAAGATAGCGAGCTGGATTCATTCTTCTTTTTCTTCCCTTCCATGATCATCTTCGAGAAGTGTGCAAGACAATAAGTGGAATGTTTGTTGTCCACCATTTAGTAATAATAATTTACTTTTTGAAATGGTGGCCACGTTCCCTAGAAATTAGGAAAAGATAAGAAAGTTACTCTGATTTCTCTCTCAGGAAACCTTGGCTTTCTCACTCTAATGAGTGCATGGCCACCTGTTCAAGGCTACTATTTACACATCAAGTGGAATATTGTGTCATGTCGGGGTGATGTGAGTGGTCCTTATATCTTGTCGTAAAGCCCCTTTATCTCCCAAACAGTACCAAACGCACTTTGTAACAAGTCAAATATTTGGGGTAACATTGAATTAACCAGTGACCTGATTCAAAGGGTTTTCTAGCTAGAGTTAAAAGTGGGAATGTGGAGTTTTATCCACAGTTTGCAAAACATTTATCCCATATTTTAGTTTGGCTTCTGGCCTCGTCATCATCTTATTAGTCCCTACTTTTGCTAAGGAGGCGGAGACACTGTAGTTATTGTAGTTATCGGTAATGATTCAAATTACATTGCTTTATTATTATTATTTGTGTGACTTTGTAATATTCTCCAAAATTTCGTTGAAATTTTATATTAATTTGATTTTTTTTAAATAAATTTAGTTTTCTATTTAAAAAATTTCATGGATGTAATTTTTCATTGCTTCAATGATATGTGATTTGACTTTATTTGTTTAAGTATGCTATTATTATTATTTTTTGGTTAATTGTCAAAATTAGTAAATCATTTAAAAAAATAAATTTCTTAGACGTCACTTTGGAGGTTCTCACAATATTGTAGTTGAGGCTTTGATAATGTTGAATGTTGCAATTGAAGCTCTAACACTACTACACAAGGGTGTCTATAGCTACCACCATGCTCCACCAATGACATTGGTCTTAAACACCATGCCTCACAAGTGACATTGGTCTTCTCTTACTTGCTTCACTGTTCTTGGAAACCTTCAAGCATATCCTCTTCGTCGAGGCTTGGAGATCTCTAAGTCTTCATCGACTGGTTGTCTCACCATCTACTTGCTATGTGGACATGAGGGGCTATGGTGATCATGTTGAACAAAGGGGGAGAAATGCACGAATTTGAACATCTTGAGCAACGGTTCGTTGTGATCGGCATATTAATTTACGATCAATTGCAAGTCGAGCGACCCTCGTGATCTTGCGACCGTTTGCTACTTGACTCCGATAAGGATTTTATACTTAATTGGCTAGTTGCTTTACTAGAATCTAGTCGTTTTTCGAAGCAATGCTTCCCCTTGCGCTCGCTGCACCTCAAAAGTTCACCTTTATGTTTGGTGATGAGAAGGATTTGATGTTATATCAGTGATTCATTTCATACATGTGATATGATCGACTTTTTTGCTATTTTTTGACCAGTCGAGCCCTCTTCCTATCCTCTCCCTATTTCCCAATTAAAGACACGAGAATGAAAACCAAACAAAGCTGAGGCTTACTTGGTGTGATATGCTTACTAGTTGAATATGATGTGATTCTTTGAAGTGTTGTGAAGAGATTGAATACCTGAACACTCATGAACAACTAAGCCAGGGCTTGTTCCCATACTATTGCTATTCATATCTTCGCAGTAACTTATGATTCTATCTTTATTAGCAATTGAACTTGAGCTCTCCTATTCATACTTGCCTTTGCTTGGACCCTTCCAAAAAATCAAACCATTTCTCTTACCTTCACTCACATAACATCCTATTCGACTAGTAAACGTGTTGTTTGCTTGTAGGCTGGTTGTGGAAGCTTATTCGAGTGAGATTTGCTTAGAAGGATGAGTGATTAAGAATGAAAAGAGGTCCTCCTTAACTATGTAGTTGCAGACCTTGTTCCACCCCTTTTGACATTGTCTAATTGTCTACCTAGATGCAATAATGAAAACCAACCAGGGTTGATGCTTACCTAGTGTGATATGCTTATTGGTTGGATATGATGTAACCATTTGAAGTGTTGTGAATAGATTGAATACCTGAAATCTCATGAACAACCGAGCCCAGGGATTCTTCCATGCATTGCATTACAAAGGTCCCTGCAAAGTCAAAAGTTTCACCCAATTTATTTGAAGTTATAGTGCTGAGTGCTTAAGTTGTAGAAAGAATGACATCACTTAACTTGTTGTTATATGCATACCCATATAAGCGGGGAAGTTTTTTTTGCGAGCCTTGCCCAAGTCAGTTGGTTGTGGATCCCCTCACACACAATATTTTCCAAGAAATCAATAAATTGGAGTTAAACCAACCATATGAAGGGTCGTATATATTTCTCTATTTGGTATTTTACTCATATACAAAGACAAAAGCCATAGGTAATTGTTTTATATATCTATACGTACCATTCCCATATTTCAAGTCACCCAAAGAAGAGGGAAATAGCTCAAATGGGGAGTCTATATAATAAATTGGATATGGGGATAGAGCATATGAACTTGGAGACAAAGTATTTGAAACTAGAGCATCTAAATCTAGATAAAAGATAACAACTGAACCCAGATCGAGAGATAGAAAATATGAAACTAACTTCACCTAAACCATCTCAAAATGATGTGATGCCCCTGAACTTGGAGATAGAGCAATCGAGATTCAATGATTCCACATCAATTGGAATTGCAATCCTCATATGCGATGGTGTGCCTTTATTGTTGGTTTGCATGCTAATCTTTTGTTGAGAATAGCCAAGTGGTGGTTCACCCTCATACACTTGTTTCATGATAACTTTAGCGTAATAGAGCAACACTCCCTTTACTTTAGGTGAGTTTCTACATTTTCTAATTTCAATTTAACAAGTGTGTACACTTTATTCAAGGCAAGGACTAGCCACTATATGCTATCTCTTTTGTTGTCAAAATGTTTGGACAAAATCCCTATTCACCCATATATTATTCTTATTTTGTAAAGAAAAAATACAATATGGGAAGGAAAATTGAATGGAACATTGCTTGCTATTTTACCCAAATAAATGGTTTTCCCCTGATTTTATAGAAAAGAAACCTCATCTAATCTAATATTTTCCATGAATGCGGTAGCATAGTAGCATAGATATACATGGAAGAAGAATATATAATCTATTTGTGTTTCTTGGTTATAGCCATACAATGCCTCATGCCAAAACTAGGGGCATGATTATCGAATGTCAACATCAAATGCCTAGAGTTGTAAGTTGGATAGTTTCCATTCTCATAAGGGATTCACTAACATTGATCTAGGTGGATCTCGATGGCCATCCACCTTTTCCATTGAATCAACATTTTCGAGCCTGCGGTTTTTAAAAACCATGATATTCACTATTTTGATGGGGAATGTAATGTAATGTTATCTCCATTTGTTAATTACATACACCATGTAATGATTTCCTAGTGGTCTTATGTACATGCCTACAACATTACTACAGTGGACCCCATTAAAAATCGACAGTTAAACGCACTTGGCCTAGAGTAGTACTAGGATGGGTGACCTCTCGAGAAGTCATAACGTTTTACATGCCTACGGGATTTTGTAAACTTAGACCAATTTATCCCACATACATAATGGGAATGATTCTCCTCTCACTCTCCCATAAATAATCAAGGTGAAGGAGGTCCTTTGAGCATGCAATAGAGTGTGATGTAATGCTTATTGTGAATGAGTGTAGTTAACATATCTTTATCTTCAGAGATAAGCTACCACCATTCTAACTAATTTGTGTTGTACAATATTTTGTTATTTATTAATATAAGTTGGGTTTCATTATATTTATGTGTTCTCTGTTGTATTTTTGTTTGTATCTCATTTTGTTCTCAATATAATCCAGATAAAAGTAGTAGTAGAATATCACCTAGCCATTTTCTCCCATACTTGCTAGCAAATCGTTGGACCCACAATTTGTTCAGAATCTAAATATCACAAAGAGAATGAATGAAGGAACATGTAATAGTGGTGTAATCTTGGCAATGGTTTTTTAAATTGGATTTCAAGGTGGTGGGATATTGACATCTATGACCCACGAGATCAACATCTTATGATCTAATATGTGGCCTTCAATTTCCTTGGGATGTTGAAAGGAAGAAGGTGTTTCCCATGAGATACCTTCCATGGTGGCTCACTCCACTACTAAGCTCATTGGCATCTCTCTATGTTGGCATTTAGTTGTAGAGTAACATGGTCTTGTAATTACAATTTCCTGCAAAACATAAGATCCTTTTTTCCCTCAGGTGGTTATCTTGATATGATATGTTTATAATGCATGTTCATAGACTAAAATAGACTGAATGATAGGCATGAGGACTAATTTTCACGACTTTCGTAAATAGTATAACATTAAAATGACATGATGTGCAATAACAAGCACCTATATAAGTCATAGTTCATTGCAATATTTTGAGAATGTGCTATGCAAATATACTTAATGGTGTGCATTGTTTGGGTAGATCCATAGATAATTATGTTTTTAATAGGTTTAGCACGTAAGAATATTTGTTGTACATTTATTTGTATTCATTCAAATTCACCTTAAAATTTTGCATTGGTTAGAAATTTCTACTAGGAAAATGTAATCCTCTTAAACCATTAGTATTTTAATTGTGTTCTAACACTCCATTTTCTTTGTTTTCTCATTCAAAAAAATTACTTTTTAGGATTCCCAAGCTCATACAAATTCTATTGTCTTTCATCTTTGGTATTCTTTTGTATTGGTTACCTTTGGGTTGTGCATTGTACCTAACATGGTCTTCGACTGGGTAGTGTTAAAGAGATTGTGTTGAGGCCTCAACCAACATCAAGTCAACAAACTTGGGAGCCCCCCTTTTAAAAATATTTCACATTGAATCTTTAATTTCAGAAGTCCTTTCTCGATGCCCAAAGGGGTTGGATCCAATGGTGGAAAGCGAGGAGTTTTTCACCATTGGCCAATGTTCAATTCCCATGAGGGATTAACCTAAAGCCATGGGGACACCTTGAGGTAGTGGTTGAACGTGTGGTTGTATCCAAAAATATTGTATTAAATGTTATTGTGACCTGTGCACACATAAGTGGATCAAATCCCACCCCCATGTCATTCAATTTATGCCCCGGGGGTGTAGGGGAGTCAGTGATGGCGTGTACTATTAAGGCAATCCATTATGTGAAGTCACTAGTTCGAAACCCTGACTTACCTTGTGTGTTGTGTATGGGGCATCGTGGGCACACCTGGAGGATATAGTGGTAGCAGTTGGATAACACGACCCCATGTCACGCGAGTACATGCTCGACTAGTTGTTAATTCCACCAGTCCAAAAAACAAAAAAGTCCTTAAACGATGTATCTTGCTTTGATACAAGTCTTTGAGTTGCATATGATGACTAAGAAAAAAAACAAATTATATTTGCATTGTGTTTAACTGCATAATTGTGTTTCTCATTACATCTTGATCTTGCTTTATTGTACTTGATAGAACCTTGCTTGTGCATTGATGATATTTTCATTAGCATGTCATACACATGGTTTTGTTTTGGAATGCATCTTGATTATGTGGCATTGCCTCTAAATGAGATTGTTTTAGTTCACTTATGCAATTGAATGATGAATGGATTATGCCATTTAAGATTTGACGTGTTTTCATATCCCTATTCATAAGTGTCGTGCTTCACTTTTATAGGTGATATTGAAAGATTAGTTGAGAGCATAGCCATTCATTAATGGTGAGAGATTGTACAGGGAGCTTGACAACTGATCAATAAGCGAGAAAAGGATCAATGAAATGCATGCATGGGAATAACATGCGATGATGAGAAACAATTTTTTAAAGCATGTGACTATGATGTCAAGATGCATCTAACAATGAAACATCATAACCATGTAGCCCACATAGTTATGCCACACCACTCACAATATCAACTCCAGGAACACAAAATCAAGCATGGTTTCCCCATATTTGTATTTGGCATGTGATGGCCTCCATCATGGGTTAAAATATTATTCATGGAATAAGATCACGACTATGACAAGCATTTGGATCAAATTATATATAACAAGAATGAGATTCAAGTGAGGAATGTAATACCTAGTTTTGATTCCTAGATTAGTATTGTGTATGTATATGATGAATGACTAAAAGTTGAATGATGTAATATGTAAAATTTTACACCCCAGATGGGGTGACATTTGTTTCTCCATGAATTTAACAAGGTCGTCCTTTCCTGCCATCTCTTATCCTCCACTCATCTCTTCGAGGCTCGACATTATAGCATGGTCTTTTTGCGATAGATCTTAGCTCATGGGAAAATTAACATTCTGGATTTGGATGATGCATTTCTCCAATCAGTATAGTACAAGGACTTTAAGAGGTGTCAATTCTATTTTAATGGCATCCTCAATGGTTTGGAATGGTATTTCTCCCTTCCATCCCTCCATGTTTTCTTTCATCTATTTTCTTGTCTTCCTCTTTGACTCTATGAAGCTTTGTTTTGTTCCTTCTTCGTCTCTCCCTTGCATATTTTTCAATATTACCTGTCTCACTCTTTTCACCATGCCTCGGGAACGTGGAAGGGATAAACATGCCCCTGAATATTACCTATATCTATCCAATCATCATCATCCTCACCAACCCTCCCTCCACCCGTCATCACCCCACCTTTCCACAACAGAGCCAAACTCAGGGAACAATAGTAGAAATGAGGAGGTATGGGGTACTACAATTGTCCAGGAGGAATTTTCGTCTTCTCCCATCCAACACAATGTTCTTTCCCTCGTCTAGTTCAGTGGCATTATTCCAGCTCAGGTAGAAGGAATTGTTATTGGACTAATCGGTAAGTGTGGACACAAACAGATCTCCCTAACTTCCATAGGAAGCTAGAACAAAACAAGACATAATACATACTTCACCTTAGTGTTATAACCCTAAATTGCTCCATACATCCATACCTGGCATTTGACCCTCTTACTTGCTATTTTTGCCAAGCCATCATTGAGTTGCTCTTCTTAAAAAGTCATTTTTTGAAGATGTATGTGTCCTGCACCATTACTGCCCGCATACACATGCCTGTTGCACCACTACAACCCATGTACATATGCTAGTTGCACCATTACAACCCGCGTATGCTTGCAAAAGTTGCAAAAATTAAAAAGTTGCAAGCAATTCATTGAGATTACGGGCTACTGGGTAGTTTCACAACTAATCCACCGCATATAGCCTGTCACCCAACCGAATAACCATCCTTTTTTCATATGAAAGGAGGTGTTGGGGTCTCATTCCTAAGCTAAGCATAAGAACAGTGAAACTCTTCCCATTTCACATCCCCTCCTTGCCCCAAGCATTTGCAACCTTGTTGTGAGAATTGCATCAGAATTCTCCATTTTTCCCTTTTTCCTCTATCATAAGTCCATTCCATTTCCAAGAAGAAGGTTGAGAGGAGAAATATACGTGGAGGTGCACTTGGAGCTTGGTGAAGAGGATCTTGGACCAGGTTCGGGCTCCTCTTCACCAAGCTCCAAGTGCACCTCCATGTATCTTTCTCCTCTCAACCTTCTTCTTGGAAATGGAATGGGCTTATGATGGAGGAAAAAGGGAAAAATCGGGAATTCTGATGCAATTCTCACAACAAAGCTGCAAATTCTTGGGGCAAGGAGGGGATGTGAAATGGACAAAGTTTCACTATTCTTATGCTTAGCTTAGGAATGATACCCCAACACCTCCTTTCATATGACAAAAGGATGGTTATTTGGTTGGGTGACGGGCTATAGGTGATGGATTAGTTGGGAAACTACCCAATAGCCCGTAATCTCAATGAATTCCTTGCAACTTTTTAAATTTTGCAACTTTTCCAAATATACACGGGATGTAATGGTTCAACTAGCATACATACGCAGGCTGTAGTGGTGCAACAAGTGTGTGTACGCGGGCAGTAATGGTGCAGGGTGCGTACATCTTCAAAAAATGAGTCTTTAAGAAGAGAAACTCATTGATGGCTTGACAAAAATAGAAAGTAAGAGGGCCAAATGCCAAGTATGCATGTATGGAGCAATTTAGGGTTACAACACTTGGACTTCATTGTCATATAAACTAGTTTAGAGAGGTACAAGTGACATACCTTTTAAATGACACTTGATCCTCGCTAGTGTCATCCTTGTAGCTCCTTCTTTGAGTTTGCGGGATGGTGAACCTGTTTAAGAAGCACAAACTAATAAAGAGAGAGAATATATATATATATTCTAATGAATTCTATGTATAAGATCAAGGAGTTATACAATAAGAGTTAAGACACCTTTATAGGGAAGAAATGTATTGTTGCATTATATTAAATGGAAAGTGGAGAATGCAACCCATGCCTTGATGTTGCAAAGTCCCTTTCAATGGCTCTTTGCTCCAACACACACACCTTTGCTCCAATGCCTTTGATGAAGAAGATCCACAATCTGACTTAGAGAACTAAAGCAAAGCTTTCAAGCATAATCTGTAGTAGAACTCTTCATGCATATGCAAGCCCTTGCAAACATTATCCTTTTCCATAAGAGATCCCTCTTTATATAGGGTGGAAGAGAGATGGGTGAGGGGATTAGGATGATCCCACTAAATCAGAGAAGCGAGTAATATCCAAACCGATTGGAGGCCACCTCATCTTCTAGAAGATTCCCTTCTAGAACATTCGTGAATTTTGAATTTTCCTTTTCTTAAGCATCGTCGCACCCTATGCACAGGCAGCCTGTGACGATGTTGTCGTTCAATTTTAGTGCATAGTGTAATGATCAGGCATCGTCGCACCCCATGCATACAACAGGGTGCGACGACCTTCCTTGTTATAGTTTTTGAAAGAGGAAAAGAAAACCACTTTTCTCATGGAGAAAGTCTCTTTTAATATTTTCAGGGAACATGAGCACATGTTGTTAGTTGATCACTGAGGTGACCAAAATAATGTGTAACAAAATGCCCCCCAAAGTATGAAACTGGAACTTGTGACAACTGAAATACTTTGCAGAATGTGTGTGTCGAAAACAAAGAGCGCATCGATCGGGAACCTGCAAACAATCAAGAATCTACATAATAATATACCATCTTCTGAGGTAGGCATTCCCATGCTCATACTACAAGTGACTCTAATCGTAAGTGTTAAGTGAGTCATGAACACTAAATATACATTGTGGATCCATGTCATCATGATTCAGCATAGCCACCAGAAATACATTGTGGATCTATGCTCTAAAGGAATTCAAATTCATACATAGCCACGAGACATACACAATGGATCTATGTGTCATTACAAACTTATGAATACTCCGTCACAACCTGGATCAAGATGATGATATCAAGGGTCTTCATTTCAATCATCTCTAAGTACGAATCTAGCCATGTGATTACATGTGTCGAAGTTGAACATGGTAGAAACCACTTGATTATTGGTCATTAATGAAAATTGTTAACAAGGGTGTGAGAAATCACCATTGATGTCAATGACTCTGTAGATAATCTAGTATAATCCAACGAATGTGAATAAATGAATTGAAGTTGAAAACTCGATGGAATATTCCAATCAAGGGTCAATGATGTGAACCCACTATTGAAAGCAAAGAAACTTGCCATTGAGGCATGAAGGCTCCAAGGTACTAAATGATTTATAAATCTTGTTCCTGGATAATGAGTTGAAGTCGACAGGAAAAGACTCTTCATAGGAGGGCATTGATGTATCCCCCATCAATGACACAAAATATGTAATAGATTTGAAGTAGATCAGAGTATGAAATGATTCAAAACTGACTTAGGGAAGGCCGACATGGTAGTGTCAGGCTTCTATATTAAAGATTTTAATGACCTGAAAACACTGAATTGTCAAACCAGGGTAAGTAAACTTAGAGCTGCTACACTGTATGTGCAGCTAAGATTCTAATCCATACCTAAAGACTATTCTTAGAAGAAAACACAGACTCACTCTTAGAAACTAAATCCTAATGATTATCTTAAAACTTATCATCTCCTGTTTAATTCATCAAAAGAAAAACAGTTCTATGCTGAAGTGCAGGTACTTCTATTTCTACTCTAATGTAATTTCACAAGACTATCTACCACTATCTTTAATCATCTATCCTCACTATTTCTATCTAAGCCATAACAGAAAGATTATTTCCTAAAATCCTTTTAATCTAAGCATCGAAAATAAATCTAAATCTATCCACAGGAAAAATAAAGAAATATCCTACTTACCCTATTGGTACTGGAAGCTTCCTCTAATTCAATTGCAACTTAACTATCCTAACAAAGCAGAGTAATCTAAATATCCTAACAAAACATTGCAACCTAACTATCCTAACAAAAGCAAAGTAA
>JZKD02S1779997.1:630600-644746 GCA_000966675.3 Picea glauca | reverse complement strand
GTGTATCAGAGCATAACATAACCAACATTTCTTAGGAGCGATCCTCTGTTTATATAGATCCTCCTCAAAAATAGTTTAAAACATAAATACATTAATTCAAACGGATCCCAGATCCGAAAATAACTCGAAATTAGTTAAAAACGGTCTTCACATCTTCATGACACGCAGTGTCACGAAGTGTGAGTCATGGAGTATTAACAACTCAGTTCTATAATTTCGTCTTGAATCAACATATGAGTGATGACTCAATCTATCATGTAAATCGCACTGTCTACCACTTTGGCCATAACGGGCGGATCTTTAGCAGCTTCGTTGGTATCTCCACGGGGTGCGAGCTGGTACCTGGTACTGGCTAATCCTGTTTCAAATAGAAATAGTACCTAACTCAAGCCACATTAGTTTCAATATTAATTTAAAGTATAAAAATACATAAAATAACTTGAAACGTAAGAATACCTTGAGTAGCCCCATTTAGTGGTAAAGAGATGTCAACTGTGTCATAACAAGGCCAGAATGGGTGGTACTGGGTATGGAAATGGAGGTCTTTATGATATAATATAGGCAAAAACATGGTCAAAACTGGAGACCAACAGGTAGAAAATTTATAATTTATAACTGCAGATGGCCGACTCGATAGAAGTTTTGTTTAGGTTGGACTTCTCTTGAACATATGAACGACACGACAGTTGTCTTAGAAACATTGACACAATGAGGACCCAACATATGAACTTGTGGATGGTCAAACGAAAGACAAATGGATTTCCCAACCCGGATACAATGATGAAGGGTGGTGTCATGTTCAAGAGAAACTATTACTGCCACTAACACAAATACAGATACAAATTTCTTTCCCAATTCCCCCCCACCATTTCTGGCGAGTACCTCTTTATTTTTATGCAAGCTTGAGGAGGATAAGATATGCTTGTAAATGTAAGCTCATCCTTCAGATGAGTCCCTCAGAGTACATTTAATGAACCCTAAGAAGGAGTGGTTCGATCCCATATGGGTCTTTCGATGTTTGTTTAATGAGTCCAAAGAAATAAAACTCAGGGGTTTTTCATTTTTAGAGAGTCTGAATTTTTTTTGAAGAGAACTCCATAAGGTCCTTTTTTATAAGTTAATCTGATGAGACCAAAAAAGAGATAAACTACCGCTCATGAGACATTTTCTTTAAATACCTTTACGAGTGTGAAAAGAACAAGCTCTCTCGACCATCTTTTCATGTTTAGGGATCTTGAAAAAAGATTAAAGGATACTCCATATGTTTCATTTTTCATATTACCAATGTGAGTTTGAAAAAATGACAAAAGATTACTCAATTATATTCTCATGGTTTTACGAGTGTGAGAAAGAATTAAGACTGTGCTCGGAGTCTTTACTAAAAAACCCTAAAAGTATCTGTACATAAAAAATATGCAAAAACAAATCAAAAAAGAGTGGACCCCTATTCAAACGTCTCGTCTCTAGACCTTTTAATATGCAATAGTAAACACTTCTCAAAGTTGGTTAGACTTTAGGGCATGGATAAAATATAAAAATAATATAATTTTGCAATAAAAAGTGGTAAAAAACAATAAAATAGGCCCAAAACACCATTTACCATTTCATTTGCAAATTTACCCAATTAGTGACCCAAAACCCTCTTTTCTCCCGAAATTTCAACTATTGATTTCAGAGTGTGTGGTGGATCATTTTGTGAACCATCTCCGTCAAACAACTAATCTTCTTCTTCTTTATCCTTTCATGGTTTCAAATTTTGTTTTCATAGGTTAAATTTGGATTTTAGGTCGATTTTTTGAGGCTACCTACATGTTGAGATCGTCACAGGTCCACTGTATTGTGAACTGCAGTGATCTTGCATCATTGCAGGAGACCCCATAGACAGGGTGCAATGACGTTGCTTTGCATGAAAGCGCAGTTCTGCGACGACCGCAGTCAAAATTTTGAAAAGATAAATTTAACTAGAAAAACCTCTAGGAATGAATTTTTATGTTTCTAATCTTCTTTTAATGTTCATTGACAGGCTTTCCTTGGTCAAGATGCTTGAGTGGCATGAGAAAGAGAATGAGAAAGAGGATTATTTTTTCGGGAATGACCTGGGCACAGTTATGGCGCTAAGGCAATGTGGGTTACTCAAGTTTTTAAGGATTCAGGGCATGAGAGCCCAACTGAGGTTGCTAGAGTATTTGGTTCATATGTGGGATGTGAACGAACAAGCTTTTCGCATGGGTGTCCATACATGCACAACGGATATAAAGGATATCTACTTTCTAACAGGGTTGTCTCACCATGGTTGTCTCACCATGGTTCACGAGTATCACTCACAGGCAATAGGGGTGGAGGAGAACCTATGGATTACTATGTTCGCCACCATTGTGTGCCAGGTACAGAAAAACACAGTGGCAAGGTAGCCATCAAAGATGTATGGGATTTACTGCTGTGGACTATCCTTTACACCATTACCTACATGGCAGGGAGTGCAACTCCACATATGGCTTTGCAAATCCATTTTCAGTATGAGATAGAGTGCATGGAACCCAGGTTCTTCAACTGGTGTGAGGGTGTCCTGAAAAACATGAAAAAACAACTCACAAAGTGCTGAAACGGTAAGTTGAAACAATTTGGTTACGAGTCTATTTTGGTGTCCTTCTTCTTGGAGAGAGTTTCTGTCCTACGTCTACAGGTGGAGTGGGGTATACCTTCTCCACAATATCCAAAAATTAAGAGGTGGGTGGATCTAATGGCTCGTCATGGTGGCGTTCCTATTGTCAAGTATGACGATATTTTCTTTCGATGGACAAAGAATCAACTACTCATGGTGGAAGACTATGCATATGTCGGGACAAATTTCCATGGAGATCCTGATCTAGCTCTTCATGAGGGATCTGAGTGGGGGGACATAGGTAAGAAGGAAATTTTTGTTTATATAATGTTTTTGATATTTTAATTATATAAAATGTTTTTTGTGTCATCTATCCAAGACTAATCAAGTGCTCTCAATAATGCAGATGTGGGGCCTTATCATCCTCTGGGATCATCTCCCATCCAGAGGTGAGGAGAGAGAGGTGTTGTAGCTGCTGCATATCTCGAGGATATTGAACATAACCTGGAGGGACTAACCGTGAATGTCCCTGATGCCATGGTGGATGAACTTCCTAGGCACTATCAATGCCACACAGTGGGCGTATATGCATCTATCATTCGAATTCTCTGTAAAGTAGCATGGGAAGTTGCTTGTTACAGTGAGAAACATCCTTGATGCTTTTTGTACATGAAGCCATGAACTTCACTTTTTGATATTTTGGTCTTTGGACAAACACTTTTTTGTAACTTTTATCGTTATAAATATAAAGTTCCTACCAACTTACTTTTTTTTGCAAATAGTGTGATTGGGTTTATAAATGTCTCAAATATATGTCTAATACTTAATTAGCCAATGCATTTGTCAATGTATTTAGACATCTAGGAATATGTTGATACTCAATGTAATCAAAATGTCTTTCCAAGAGGTGAATTTGTAAATATACCCTTGACAAAGTAGGACTTCAGATGGAGTAAATGTTACTCAACTGTAGTACTAGCAAATGTGAATCAAGTCATACAATAATATGACGGATTCCAAGTGAAACGAAGTTAGTTAGCAATTCGATAACTGCACTGTATTCCACAATATTATTAGTTGCACGACCAAGGCAAACACCATGTAGACTGATCAATTCATCCGTAGGTGCATAGATTGCCCAAGAAATAGACGTTAAGTTTTGAGTACTACGACTAGCACCATCAACAAATCCAATATAGGGTAGTGAAGACATCGAAATCTAGAAACCAAGCACAATGCAAGGTAAGAAGTTGAAAGGTGGAACCAAAAATGAAAAAGCACACAAGAGTATGATACACTAAAAATACACAACACTTATGCAAAAATGGTTTAAGCATAATACTTCTTCAAGTAAAGCCCATTGATGGGTTCACTCAAAGGAATTCCATCATAATATACTAGCTCATAAGCCCCTTTCTCCAACACTTGTTTCAAAATATAAGGGCCCCACCACATGGGCTCGAATTTTTCGGTCCCTAGTAAGTCGTGATCATGTTCGTAAAGAAGAACCAAATCACCCTCAGAAAAAACACGTGGTTTGACATGCTTTTCATATTGAGCTTTGAAACGCTTTTTCTGAGTTTCAATGACTAAGGCAACATCATGACAAGTCTCGTCTAATTGCATCAAATACAAGAGACGTTCCTCTTCAGCTGAGGTGTTAGGGAGAAGTTCAAAAACTAGTTTCAAAGATGGGATTTCACATTCAATCGATAGAGTTTCTTCAATACCATATACTAATTGGAAAGGTGTGAACCCCATGGCAGACTTTACAGATGTCCGATAGGCCCATAATGCCAAGAATATCATCGTGTGCCAACTTGACTTGTGAATTACTACCATCCATCGAAGCATAGTAGTGAGAAATTTGTTGATTGCTTCAACCTGGCCATTGGCCTGTGGATAATAAGGGGTTCAGTTTTCATGTCGAAGACCCAAATTATCGGTAAGTTCAGACATCATGAAATTTTGAAAATGACTACCATGGTCAGTGATGATGGCTTGAGGGACACCAAATCTAGTAACGATGTGATTGAATATGAATAACGCTGCAGTTTTCCCGGTATTACCAAATGTAGGCATCACCTCAACCCACTTAGTGAAATAATCCATGACTAAGATGATGTATCCATGCCCCCTAACTAAGTGAGGGTTACATGTCATGAAGTCAATGCCCCATTTAGTGAATGGACCAACAAAAAATACAGGGTGAAGAGAAGCAGGATGAGATCATATCTTATTATTGTAGGTTTGACAAGCGTGGAATTTCTGGACAACAGTAATGCAATCCTTAAAAAATGAAGGCCAAAAATAACCAGCTCGTAAGATCTTTTGGGCAGTGCCATACCCATACATATGATCACCACATGCTCTAGAATGATAGTCATTCAAATCTTTCTCAGCTTCATCATAGGTGAGACATCGTCGAAATATGGAATCAATACCATGGAGGTAAAGGGTATCACCAAGGATAATGTATTGACGAGCTTGATATTGAATACGATGACGATCTGTACTAGAAACATCAGGCTGAAAAATTTGGGTTTGCATATAAATGATAATGTCGCCATACCACATGTCTTCAGAACTGATCAAAAAGAGAGATTCATCAGGTAAGGAATCTTCTGCCACAGTTTCTATTTCAGTAGAGGGAAGGTCACACATCAATTCGGCAAAAACCAAAGACTTATTTGACTTGGCACTTTCAAACTCCAAATCAAACGTTTGGGGAATAACTATCCATTTAGAGTATTTCCCCCCTAGCAATTGCTGAGTAAGGATGTGTTTCATGGGGTTGCAATCAGAAATGACTATGGTTTTGCGTAATAAGATGTAGTGACGAAAACGTTGAACAACTTGAACAATTGCCAAGGCTAGTTTCTCCACATGTAAATATTTGGTTTCGGTGATCATGAGACTCTGAATCAAATAGTATATAACATGCTCATCGTGCAAATCATCTTCTTGGACTAGAACCATAACAATGGTAGAGTCCGAAGAATCTAAGTACAAGAAATAATATTGACTATAATCGGATGGAAACAAAAGTGGTGTACGGTTCAAGGCGAGTTTCAAAGCTTCAAAGGCTTTGTTGGCAGTGTCTTCCCATACAAATTCGTAATCTTTCTTAAGAAGCTGAGTAAATCCTTTCGTTAATTCAGCATGGTTGGGGATGAATCGATGTAAAAATTTATCCTTCCCTTGCAAACTTTGAAGTTGGCATAGTGTGGAAGGAGGAGGTAAATTGAGGATAGCCTCAACCTTTAGAGGGTATACTCTAATCCCATGTATAGACACGATAAAACCAAGAAGTCGTCTGGACTCCACACAAAAAATACATTTGTGTGGATTCAATTGTATGCGATAATAACGACAATGTAAGAAAATGGCCCATAGATGTGTTGGGTGATCTTGATGATGCATAGAATGCGCCGGTAGATCGTCTAGGTAGGGTTGTACAATGTGCTTAATGTCATGAAAAGAATAAGACACAATGCGTTGAAAAGTCACACCAACATTTTTGAGACCAAAAGGTAGTTTCTGGTATGCGAAGGTTCCCCAAGGGTAAATAAAAGTAGTCTTATGTTGATCCACAAGTAAAATATTGATTTGATTATAGTCGGAGAAATTGTCCATCAAGGAGAAGATTTCACTCCCGGTACAGTCGTCAACAATCTGGTCAATGAAAGGGGTTGGATAATTGCCTTTGGGACAAGCTTTGTTTATATCCCTATAATCTACACAAACTCGGATCGTGCCTTGTTTCTTTGTAACTGGAACAAGATTGGACACCCAATCAGTCAAAGTCATCGAATATACAAAACCGGATTTAAGAATTTTTTCAACTTCAAGCTTAATAGCAACAAATTTGTGTGGGTGTACTGGGTGAAGTCTCTGCTGAATGGTTTTAGCATCTGGGTAAGTCTTAATCTCATGTAGAACAATATCTGGATCAATACCAGGAATTTCTTCATAACTCTAGGAAAAAATGTCACAAAATTCTTGGAAAAGAGCTTTGTAAGTGCGGACCTCATCAGCAGAACATGAGGCACTGTTGTGACCATTTTCCATGACTTTAGGTTTAATAAAAATATCAAGAGGGATGGTAGGTGAAATATTACCTAAGTTCCCTTCATACAAAACATCGTGTGTTGGTTCAGGAGCAGAGGAAATAATAACAATGGTAGATGGTGTCAAAATCCATTGATAACTCTCTATGGTCTCGGGTTCCAGGAAGAGAATAGAACGATGATGCCCATCGTCCCATGGAGTATCTTCCATAGAAATAACTTTCATGATCATATCATCAGTGGGAAATATCATGTGAAACGGATAAGGAGACGTATCACAGAGAGAATGAGGAGAAGGAGTTGTTGATTGAATAGCTTGATAAGCCAATTCTACTGGACTCAAAGGCATTCGGTCGCCATAACGAAGACAATTGTGAGAGCGAGGTACTATCCATGGGTCATAAGACTCAGGGGTTTCACTAACAGAGGTCGATATCATGTTAATCGAAGCGAAAAAAGGAGGAGGAATATCGGGTGGTGGAATAGGAAATGTACCCATTAATGATGAATCTTTTAAAAGACCCACACCGACCTTCTCATAATTGGGAGGTGTTTTTGCAATGAAAGGTACGTTTCTAGTATATGAATCAGAATTAAAGAAGGCCAGTTGATCGACAATAATGAATTTTCCTTGGTGCAGGAAACATAACACATGAAAAAGAGTAGAAACAATTGCTCACATGGAATCAATCCAACTACCACCAAGTATAAGGTTGTAATCGAGAGGTGCATCAAAGACCTCAACTTCAACATTGACCACTTTAACTTCTAAAGTAATAGACAACGAAGGAATAAAACCATAAGGTTTAAACCTTGTACCATTAAAATACTTTAGAGTATTGTGTGACTTAGTAAGGGTAGGAGAGCCAATGGCTTTCCAACAAGTAACAGACATGACGCAAGTCGAGGCTCCTTCATCGATAATGGTTTGAAAAATATTCTTATTTTCTACAACAACTTGTATTTGAAATGCTAATTTAGGAGGAAGCCTTGGAATATGATTTTCCAATTAAAATATTATTAAATTTGTATCGTTAGGATCAATTCCACCAATAGACTTTAACAACGCCTTCTGTTGAGTAGAAAAACTTTGAAGGACTTTGAGAACCAACATCTCAGAGGGTGCTTACACAAGGTCTTCTCCAATACTGTAGTTTTGGGAAGGACGTGCGTGAGGATTACATGACAACTTTCAAACAATTCCCTTGGGAGGAGAACAAAGAACTGTATATAAGCTCATTCATTCGATATGAATAGGATTGTTTGGAGGTGATGTTCGTGGAGGATATTGAACCAACAGAGGTGGTGAATCATCAACTTTCTCTTTCGAAGGAGAATAATATTTGGCTCGAGTTGCGAATGCAACTTCATTCTTCTTGGAGTCACCAGTACACATAAGTACATAAGATGTGGTAGAGGGAGAAGGTTGGTCATGAATGAACAATTGGGCCTGTTGCTGAGAAGGAAATGGTTGTGACAAAACGACGAGTGTAGGAGGTGTCTCGATCCCTTACAGGAACTTAGTAACCTCAACACGTCATGGATAATATTTTGTATAATGATCCTCACCACAGATAAGACAAGGATAATGAGGTTTACGTTTGTCTTTGTCATTAGTAGGCTAGGTCTTGGGTTTCTTGGATTGTTGATTATTATTTTTTTCCTCCTTATTCTTTCCCTTCCCTTTCTTTTATTTTGATTTTTACCGTTAGGTGTAGATTGAATCGAATTAATTTCAGATTTTTTATCGAGAGAAGGAGTTAGAGTCAGAGTATTTTGTACATTAGGAGTAGTAGACTTGGGATTGGAATGAATGGCTTGTTTAGACTGAGTCTCAGCATGAAAAGTTCCAATCACACCATCAAAAACATGAGAAGCTACTGTAGGTGTTGGGGTTGGATTCGTAGATGGACGAGGAGCATCAGGGATCAAGTAATATAGTGTGGTCATTTGTGAATAAACAAGATCCAGATATTGAGCACAACTAATCTCCTGCTCTTCAGTGATGACACCACCCATGACAACATTATGGGCTATAGGACCAATGAGTGATGTGGTAAACCACTTGGCCAATAGTTGACCAGGAAGGGGAACTTTGATTAAGCATATTCTCCTCCTCTACTCATGAATATGATCAGAAATGCGATTAGAAGAAGATTGTTTAAATGAACTCAAAATTTCAGTTCCTATATCATATCTTATTGGCAATTGGTAATGTGTTAAGGAAGCCATAGCTAAGGTATTGAAGTCATTGAAGAACCCTCATGGTAATTCAATATACCATTTGGCTGTCGAACCCGTAAGAGTTCGTTGGAAAATACGTAATATTATAGAGTCATCCATCAAGGAGTTGGATGAACACCAAAGATGGAATGACATGACATGATTATTTTGGTCTTCTCTTGATCGGTCATCAAACTTAGGAATGTCTGATGGAAATTTGGAAGGTATGACGGGCCAATAAGGAGAATGGAAAATAGGATCATTCAAAATTCTAGATAAATATGGTAAATCCAAAGTAGCAAGAAATGACAATTGTCTGTTCACTTGAGGAAACTGGTATTTATGAGGAGGTAGTCCCATAGGTATACCAGTAGGACCATAAGCAGTGTGTAGATAGTTGGAAAGTCCTGACAAATTTGGTGGTGGAGGATTTTGAGTTGAATAGTCAACATGAGTTGGTTGATTAGGTAAATTTCATTGAAAAGGAGCATTAGACTAAAATGTTTGACCCGAGGTGGGATTCATAGAACCTAGATATGGTTGCCTAAGATTAGAGGGTACAAAAGAATTAACTTGAGGAGGTTTCCCCCCAGGTAGTTGTTGATTTCCTTGGAAAGGAAAATTCCAAGGTTGAGATTGTATTCCAGGGATATTTTGTCCATACACTTGGTTATGGCCTCCTACTTGAGGTTTCCCCCCAACATGAGGTTACCCTCCAACTTGAGGTTGACCTCCAACAAGAATTTGAAAACTAGAAGTGACAAAATGAATTGTTCTGACAATTTGATTGGAGCTACTTGGGCCAAGATGATTAGATCCTCTAGGCGAAGGTGGAGGAGGAAAGCTAGGCTCCCCAGAGAGAACCTGGGTAGACACAGGAAAAAAACTACTGGAATCATTGTACCCAGGAGGAACAAATATATTAAACCCTCTGGATGGATTCTGAGAAGGATTAGCAATGGAAGTATTCAAATCATTATACCCAGAAGAAAGTGGCAGATTTGATCTAAGTGGAAGTAGTGTTCCAATAGGATATTGAGTGATAACCGCATTTCTAGCAGAAACATGCGTAGCTTGTGGGACCATGGTAGAGTTAGCGAGATGGAGAGTAAGAATTGTGTGAGAACCAACCAACAATTGGTCTGAAACTGTGAAAAAATTACTGGTCGTGTCGGTAAAATGATCTAAAGGTATTGTATAAGTAGTGGAGGTCATAGGCATATGAGATGCCATAGGTTGATTAGGACTCATTCCTAGTTTGTCAAAAATATCGTGTCCTAAATAGGTCCTCCAAAGAGAACGGATAGGGATAGAGCTAGGGTAAAAAATTCCAACAATATGAACTAGAGTTCTAAACAACTCACTCTGAAAAAGAGGATCATCTACACCAGACTCTACGTGGGGTCTAGTAGGTATTCCAGTATAATATTCAACAAAAACTTCTTTCGATGAATTTATCCGGAGCAAATGTGGATCTCGTATAACACTCAATAACAAATTTACGGGAAGTATTGATTCCTCCAATGGAGTATAACTTCCAATCTCAGAGGCTATGTCGTTATTGACTACTCCTTTAGGAGAACCCTTTGGTGAGTTAGGAAGAAAAGGAGTGTATTCTTCCATATCTTTTGGAGGTAACCCTTGCATCTTACATGAACGGCGAGGGCCGATGTTGGCCACACCAAATAAAGAATGAAACAAATATATGGCCAACTAGAGAAACAAACAACACTCACTAATAAAATCTAGATATCAAACACGTGGACAAACCTTCTTATTTCAAAGTCACTAGTTGGTGATGAAATCCAACGTCGCAAAATCAAAACAAGAAGGGGATAGGATAAAGTGGGTGGAAAAGTTACGTTGATGACCTGCTTAACAGACTTACACCCTGGTGCAAGCTCCCACACATAATCATGGGTATACCTTGCAAGGAGCCTGAGTGAGTTCGGTCAATGCCGATTCCAGGTGCCGTGAAGACTTGCCCCTCCATAGTCACCTCGTGTAAATAATCTAAATAGTTATTCCACTAAGGTGACTAATTATGACAATGATGCCTGGGGAAATAATCGACAATCCAATCCACATGAAAAGGCAAGGTATCTAAGCCCAAAATCAACTCAAGAAGGTCCCCACATGATTTTCTTTTGAAGTGACTCCCAATAATATGCACAATCTCTACACTAAGACCAACAAAGCAAGGTGAGTAACTTCGTCGGTCCTAATGCGACCTCGTAATTGACCCTTTTGTTAGAAGGGCTTCCCAAAAAAAAATGTAGCAAGTGGATTTGAACTCTCCCCATCACAAGATACTATTGTGTGTTTTGATGATTTGGAGAGTGTGCCTTACAACCTATTCCAAATAACTATCCTAGCTAATGTTGGTGTAGAGAAGTTCTATAAAATAAAATTTGCTAATAGATTTTAAAATTACGCTGTATTTTAAAGGCTGTTGCTTACTCAAAAGGGAAGCAGAAATGAAACTGATGATGTGTTTGAACTTGACCCAATAAAATGCAAGAAGAGATGATATGCAATCATTTGATTTGATGATCTCTAATTACAGTAGGGAGAAGGTGTCTCTTTTTGGAATACAAAAAATACGAAACACAATTTCTCAATTTTTTGAATGAAAAAGATTCCAAATAATAAAAAACTACCAAATTTTCCAATTTTTCTCTTTTTACAAAAATTTGAATGCAACAATTTTCTTGTAAAGACTACTAAAAACAAGAATGACCTCAGTTCTTTCTTTATCAAATTAGATCAGAGATGTAATGAAAAAAAGAAAGCACAGTCCAAGAAAACTAGGACATTCTCAACACTATTCTCAAATCAAGCTCACAATGCAGAAAAAACATGAAACAACAAGAAAACCTTTTGTTAAATACAAACAAAAATTGTCTCTTAATCAATTATCAATCCAAAAAGTAAATAAAATCCAAAACTCAAAATAAATCAAGGACTCCTTATCAACCAAGCACTAAGGACCAAGATCTCGAGATTATACCCTTGTGACAAGAAACCAAAAGAAAAACTTGCAAAGCTTATAAAGAAGACTTTCAATTTCCAAAAATCAATCAAATGCAGGCTTCAAAGTTATAAATCAATCATTCACTAGTGTCAGAAGTTCATCCCAGGAAGTAGAAGAAAAACTGGGTAGAGAAAATAAAAATGCCTATCACCCAACAATCCCTACAAGAATCGTCGCAAGTTGCAGAGGAGTACAATGCGATGATCTAGGATTGTCACAGTCTGTCAACAAATTATAGTACAACATCGCCACACTAGTCTGCACCAACAGAGTGCGATGTCAGAGGATCATCGCAGGATGTCAATAGGGTACAATGCGATGAACTTTGAAAACAAAGAAAAATGGGAAGAAAGACAAAATTTCTCAATGAACCTTCAGACCTAGGGAGTCAAGATGGATCAACCACTAACTCAGAGAATGAAATTAACCAAAAGAAGGCAGGCTAAAAGAAAATAAGAAAAAAAAAACAAAAAAGGTCGTAACCCTGGTATGGTTGCCAATTTTTGTATTGGACTAATCAGTAAGTGCAGACACAAACAAATCTCCCTAACTTCCACAGGAAACTAGAAAAAAACAAGACAAAATACATACTTCACCTTAGACTTCATTGTCATATAAACTAGTTTAGAGTGGTATAAATGACATAACTTTTAAATGACGCTTGATCCTCGCTAGTTTCATCCTTGTAGCTCCTTCTTTGATTTTGTGGGATGGTGAACCTGTTTAAGAAGCACAAACTAACAAAGAGAGAGAATAAAGATATATATATTCCATTGAATTCTATGTATAAGATCAAGGAGTTATACAAGAAGAGTTAAGACACCTTTATAGGGAAGAAATGTATTGCTTCATTATATTAAATGGAAAGTGGAGAATACAACCCATGCCTTGATGTTGCAAGGTCCCTTTAAATGGCTCTTTGCTCCAACACACAGACCTTTTCTCCAATTCCTTTGATGAATAAGATCCACAATCTAACTTAGAGAACTAAAGAAAATATCTCAAGCATAATATGTAATAGAACTCTTCATGCATATGCAAGCCCTTGCAAACCTTAGCCTTTTCCATAAGATATCCCTCTTTATATAGGGTGAAAGAGAGGTGGATGAGGGGACTAGGATGATCCCACTAAATCAGGGAAGCAAGTAAGATCCAAACCGATCGGAGGCCACCTCAGCTTCTAGAACATTCGTGAATTTTGACTTTTCCTTTGCATAAGCATCATCGCACCCTATGCACATGAAACCTGCTATAACGTCACAGTCCAATTTTAGTGCAGAGTGTGATGACCAGGCATCATCACACTTCATGCATACAACAGGGTGCTGTTAACTCCCAAAATGAAACCGTTCTTTCGGTTGAATTTTGTGGTAGATATCATGGTTTTTTGGTAGTATCTTTAAGTTACTTTTTGAGTTTTTATAGCTGAGAAAGTTTTTGGTTTTGGTGTGTCCTAGAAAATAATTGACCCATAAAGTCTTTTCTTTCGAAATTTTCATTTTTACTTTCCACAGCTAACGTGTTTTCAAAGACTCATCGTGCGCTGTGGAAAGTGCCCGCTTTCAACAGCTGAGGAGCTTGTTTCATCAGTTGACGCGCTGTTGAAAGTGACAGACGTTAAAAAGTTTGAAAATCAGTTCTCGGGTGGCGCGTTGTGGCAAATACATGCTTTCCGTAGCTAAGGAGGGTCTTCTACAAAGTGGTGCGCTGTTGAAAGTACATACTTTCAACAACTAACGGGGGTTTCTTCGCAGAGTCGCGCACTGGTGAAAGTGGCAAGAGAGCGTTTGGAAGAGGCGTTCTCCATGGGTCGTTGCTGCATGAAGCGGAAATCACGTGCGTGATATCCACGTATGAAAACAATGATGATGTGATCACCCCCACGTCAGACCAAATCCGAGACATGTGATGATAGGAGTGGGCAATCATGGAAACTAAATCATGCATGGCAGATATGACTGGAATTCCAATTCGTTCCAGAAACCACGCTCAACGTTCATCACTATTGGAATGCAGGTACAGAGGAGGTATCACCGGCCTGACACCGTCAAATCAAACAAAGGTCTCATATCACAAACCGTTTCCAAAACACTGTCAAAATTTTCATTTAATTCAAAACAGAGCCGAAGCCCGGACTGCTTTCAACAGCGCAGAATCTTGGTTCGACTAGGCGGTTATAGGGTTTACATTTTTCAAGTGTTTGAACTCTAGAATGGC
>JZKD02S1779997.1:586630-613282 GCA_000966675.3 Picea glauca | reverse complement strand
ATAAAATAAAGTGGTAACCTAAAATTGAAATTATGTATATATATATATATATATATATATATATAATTTCAATTTTAGGTTACCACTTTCTTTTAGCCATTTTACATCTCTTTATTTTTCTTTTCAGAAGATGCACATTTGTTTTCTTTAAGTTTACCAAAGTGAGACAAAACAAATATGACAATAGGAAAAAGACTGATTTGTCACCATTAAACGATTCTTAGGTCTCGTCCATACATCAAGAAAAAGATTGTTACAATAAAAGACTAAATATAAGAGTTTTTTGTCCAACCATCCGAACCTCATCTCCAATTACAATGCATCTTAAATAACCAAAACATCCAAAGAAACCTTTACCATTTGACCCTTAACTTCTTCATAGAATTCCATGCCTAAAGGAAGTGTGACAACAAGAAAATAACAAAATGCTATTTTGTAGGAAAATGTTGGCAACGTATTGAACAATTCCTTAACAACTGGTGATGTGTCTTTACTACATGTAGCTCCTTGAGGAAGTTGGCCTTCTAATGTGAAACTAAAAATCTGGATGCTGGTATGAGTTCATATTGACAACTAACAATCCCTCTCGCCTCCAAAATATTCATAATATGAGTTTGCAATGTGAGTGCTGTAGATTGTCCTAAAACACCTAGTTTGCAGCGCCAGTGAGTCTAGGCATTGTGAACTTTCCTATAGTCGCCTATTTTGTTGAAAAAATATTCTGAACTTTTAAAACTTGTACCAGAAGTAGGAGAAACCTTCCAAAAAATGCTACAAACTCATTACAACCTGAAGTAACCTTAGAGAAAACATAAAAAGATGCTAAGTTTAGCTCAAAATTCAAAATCACCACTTAGTGTTATAACTGCATGAAAAAACCATGACAAAAATGATGATGATGTGGAAGATCATCTTGTATTCATATTTTGGTTCTGGTACTCTGTCTAGTAGCGACCTTAACGAACATATCTAAATTCCTTTTTCCCACTTCTTCTATGAAAGGTTGTAACTCTACTTTTAATTTTTTGATTTCATCTTGGCAGACTGTCGTCTTCCTATATACATTCTTGAGTTTCCTCTGAAGGGAAAAATACCTCTTATCCATGAACCTAGATTTAGAAATGGTCTCCTCATATGGATCTAACATATCCTTTAGCTTAATTTGGGAATCCAAATATTCCTTTTTCAACTTTTCAATTTCATCTTTTTCATCCTTAAGATGCCTCCCGAGTCTTTTGAAAGTAGGGTTACCTTCATGAGGAGGAGTGTTTATATCAATAACCTCCATGGGATTCTTGGAAATACGAAATTTGTCCTTTTGTTGAACCAAAGTCTTTGTTGTACCATCCTTTATAGGAACATGTTGTTTTCCTACCGATCTAGTAAAATGTCTTCTAGATTTGACTTTTTCTGCAGCAACTGGTGGGGAGAAAACACTTTTTTTGCCTTTCAACTTCTCTTTTTTTCTTAATGGTATTTCCATAGGTATAGGTTCTACCACAGGTGAAAATTCTCTATAAAGAGGTTGTGAGGGACCACCTTCATCTTCTTTATCATTAACTTGAAAATATTTATCACTCCTGGTCATTCTCCTGTTCTTGTTTGAATCTGAATGCACAATATTCTCAATAGGGGTCAGAGTTTGTCTTTTGGACTATGGTGTAGGAGAAATATCTAACTAAAAATATGATGCAACTAGGAAAGTTTCCCAGTCAGTGTTAGTCTTCTTCAAATATTCTAGCACTAACATCTTGATTAAACCAAAGTGAAAAACACTAGTGTCCACCTGCTTAGACTTTTCTTAGACTCTATCCGATATCTTTCCAATACTCCTAAAAAGGTAAAAGGGAAGGTTCATGGATTCTTTCCCAGTGAAGTATAGTAGTAATCTGATATGGTATTGATATACCATATTGAACCTTCCTTCACATGTGAAGAACCTTTGAATGGCCCTGAGCATCTTATCAAAATATCACAACATGTGGCTTCTGGGCACTCCTTTGGACAAGTTGTCTCCTTGATATTTAGGTTTAAATAATTCCTTAGAGGAAGAAGAGTTCAAAGACATGGCTTTAAACCACTTCTCACCACAATAGGGTATCTATGTAGCTACAAAAATAAAATTCTCATAGACTTGAAACTCCAACATACCCACCTTAGTCTTTGTTCCACTGAAATTAAGTGAAAATTGCTTGGCCACTTCAAGATGCTCTCTTTTCATTTTATGAAAAAAATTAAGGCAACCCACCCTCTGTAAGGCTTCCTTGAAAAATAGTTCAGAGTTGATGAGTTGCATGTCATATGGTTCAGTTCTCATAATCTCTCCCCCTTGTGGATTTTCTTTCTTTGTTGTTTGTCCATAAATTCTGTCTTAGAAACCTCTTGTAACCTCTTATGACAATTGATATGTGAAATATATAGTATAACAAGGATTTTAGGGTTTGATTATAGAGATGACATACTTAGAGTTCACATGACTGAAAACTTATACTCAACAATGCTGTGAAGTGGAGAAAAATGCAATTAGGAATAGGAATGATAAGAGGGACATCAATTCAGTCTAAGTGAAAATGTAGATAGGATAAAAGAGACAACCCTGTGTAAACAGAGGCTTTACAATGCCAACACCATTTCACAGCGCTAGTCTACATCTCAATTGAACTAGTTTTTATGAAGGACTGACAATACTTTTCATGTTTGAGAGGGAACCTATAATGACTGGTTAAAACCTGGGCCTTAGAAATATTTCAAAATTGACAAGGGTTTGGTCAATCAAAAGACAGAGGGTTCGCAACACTAGTCTGCAACACACAATTTGTGGTGCAGGGTTATAATAGACAGTTTGCAGTGCAAAATTATTAGTGGGTAATATTACTTGTTTGCAAAGAAAGTTGTAGGATGACCCTAAGATAACAATATTGACCAATGACCAGAGTTTAGAACACCATAATAATGGGTTTTAATTGTGCAGAGAGTTAACAGTGCATGAACATTTAACAGTTTGCAACATCAACAATACACAACAACTTTACATTCTCAATCAACCACTTAAGCAACATACAATTGTCAAAGGGGTACTTGGTATGTTTGTATTTAGGTTGGTTCTTTGTGAACTCGAGTTGGTATTAAATGAAAGCATCCAATTCTCTTAAATATACTACAACCAGTTCACAATGCCAATCTGCAGTGCCAGTTTTCAAACTCCAGTAGCGCGCTTCATGGGAACTGTTATAATTGTTCCTTGACATAATATTGAAAATCATAATGAATTCAATGCACTAAAGATGAAGAGATATCCCTTGACATATTTTAAAGTTGCAATGATGAGAGATTGGTGCAAAAGGTACTTCTTGGTACGCTGCAAAATTTTAGGTGAGTTGGCAACAAACAAATCTGACATCCGACTTGACCTCTAAACAATTGGAAAATGACATAATGGGATTTTGTGTACAAACCCTTGAGACATGAGATATGATGATGATGATTTTAAGACCAGGGTTGAGACCCATTTGACCTGTATTTCCTTCATGATGATAAATGATAACATGACACCAAGGCACTAAGCCAAGACTAAAAGCAAGACTATGCTTATGGAAAACTCAAAATTTGAGTTATGACATGATATATAACCCAAAACCTAAGATTCAAATACCCTATGACTCAAAACAAGACAAATCTAAATTTTTTTGACCCCTACGCATCTTATGTGCTAACAATGCCTACAACAATTTATTATCATCTACATCGACTTCCACTTTCACAAAGAAATATTCCTGTAAAAATTTATTATCATCTCCATCGACTTCCACTCACACAAATAAATACACCTATAATAAATCCCAATAGCTTTACTCTCTTGTTTTTATTGTCTTTGCAGTGTGAACAGTCCCACAATTATCCAAAAAAATCGCTTGGAAATTGAATTGAACATGCCCCTTTTCTTTTCACCTCACTACTTAAACCATCCCTAGACTTGCTACTCATCTTCACCCACATATTATTCTTATTTTGTAAAGAAAAAATACAATATGGGAAGGAAAATTGAATGGAACATTGCTTACTATTTTACCCAAACCAATGGTTTTCCTCTAAATTTATAGGAAAGAAACCTCATCTAATCTAATCTTTTCCATGAATGCGGTAACATAGTAGCATGTATATATGGAAGAAGAATGTATAATCTATTTTTTTTTCTTGGCTACATCCATACAATGCCTCATGCCAAAACTAGGGGCATGATTATCGAATGCCTGCATCAAATGCCTAGAATTGTAGGTTGGACAGTTTCCATTCTCATCTGGGATTCACTAAAATCGATCTAGGTGGATCTCGGTGGCCATCCACCTCTTCCATTGAATCAACATTTTCAAGCCCGTGGTTTTTAAAAACCATGATATTCACCCTTTTGATGGGGAATGTAATGTAATGTTATCTTCATTTGTTAATTACATCAACCATCTAATGATTTCCTAGTGGTCTTATGTACATGCCTACAACATTAATGTAGTGGATCCCATTAGAACTCTGCACTTAAACATGCTTCGCCTAGAGTAGTAATGGGATGGGAGACCTCTCGAGAAGTCATATAGTGTTTTGCATGCCTATGGCATTTTGTAAACTTATACCAATTTATCCCACATGCATCATTGGAATTATTCTCCTCTTAGTCTCTCATATATAATCAAGGTGAAGGAGGTCCTTTGAGCATGCAATGGAGTGTGATGTAATGCTTATTTTGAATGAGTGTAGTCGACATCTCTTTCTCTTCAGAGATAAGCTACCACCATTCTAACCAATTTGTGTTCTACAATATTCTATTGTTCATTAATAGAAATTGGGTTTCATTGTATTTATGTGTTCTTTGTTGTATTTTTGTTTGTATCTCATTTTTTCTCAATATAATCCATATAAAAATAGTGGTAGAATATCACCTAGTCATTTTCTCCCATACTTGCTAGCAAATCATTGGACCCACAATTTTTTTAGAAGCTAAATATCATAAAGAGAATGAATGAAGGAACATGTAATAGTGGTGTAATCTTGGCAATGGTTTTTTAAATTGGATTTCAAGGTGGTGGGACATTGACATCTATGCTCCACGAGATTGACGTCCTATGATATAATATGTGGCCTTCAATCTCCTTGGGATGTTGGAAGGAAGAAGGTGTTTCCCATGAGATACCTTTCATGGTGGCTCACTCCACTACTAAGCTCATTGGCATATCTCTATGTTGGCATTTATCTGTAGAGTAACATTGTCTTGTAATTGCAATTTCCTACGAAACATAAGATCCTTTTTCCCTCAGGTGATTATCTTGATATGATATGTTTATAATGAAAGTTCATAGACTAAAAGAGACTGAATGATAGGCATGAGGACTAATTTTCATGGCTTTCCTAAGTAGTATAACTTTAAAATGACATGTTGTGCAATAACAAACACCTATATAAGTCTTAGCTCATTGCAATATTTTGAGAATGTGCTATGCAAATCTACTTAATGGTGGTTGTTGGGCGTAGACCTATTTTGAGAAGGAAGCCTATTTTGGGCTTAGGCCTATTTTTGGAGAAGGATATGTTTTGGGGAAATACCTAACTTTGGAAAGGAAGACCTAATTTTGGAGCGCAAGCAACAAGTGGCAAGAAAGCAACATGTAGAAAAAGAAGGAAAAGTAGTGTGCAAGAGGAAAAGCAAACTGGTGCGTAGGAAGACAAGCCTAACCATGATAGTTAGTGTTTTTGACAAATATTGTAACTGTTATAAACCATAAAGTAGTATAAATAAGGACCTAGGATGTGTAGGAGGGGGTGATGTTATTAGAGGAAAAGAGAGCTGGTTATTGTGATTTTTTTGGATTGTGGATTGTAATAAGTCTTGTAGAAGAGTCGAATACACTAGTCTTTGAGGGTTAGGTCACAGGATGTGGAGCCTGGTGTGATCTAGTCTGCCTCATAGAGGGTTCTTTCCCTCATCTGGATTATATGACTGAAGATGTAACGCACACAATGCAATATTTTGTAGCATATTAAATAAAAGAGAAGAGAAGCTATATCTTTGTGGATGTAGCCCCAAGAGGGGGTGAACCATAATAAACTTTGTGTTATGTGTTATTGTTAATGAATTTTTATTTTCTATTGATCATTAACTTATGAATGAATGGTTAAACTAGAAATATCACCATGCATGCATATGCTTAAAGAGGAATAAATCAAAGAAGTACTTGGATAAATAACAAGGATAATGCATAAGGAAGAAAGAACCCAATCCCAGATCCCCACTCATTCCTAGAATACAAACACTTGAGTATTGTAGTCACCCATAAAATCTATCTCGAGTGAGACTGCATTGTGCACCCTATGAGCAGTGTTGCCTTCTAGTTTACCAGGAAGGCCGATAGTCTTTGAGGGGTTTGTTGGAGACCTGTTGATATATGAACTTGGGTCAACCAAAGAAGAAGAGAAAGGACAACCAAAAAATGGTTTCGTTGCTGGGATAAACTGCACAGGACTGAGTGGAAGAGATCTGTGGAAGAAATGCACAGAGAATGAAAGTATACAAGGGAATGTTCAAGCCATGGAATCCAACGAAGGCAGATATTGAAAGATGGTTGGAAAAAAAGGAACTTGAGTTTTCACAGAAAGACAACAGAAAACCTAAGTTAACAACAAACAAATATCTCGACAAATACATGTTTAGTGACTTGCATGAGGTATTTTTCTGTGATTTCTCGCATTTGTTGTAGGAGTGGTTATTGAGATTAAAGGAAAACCACCCTACAAACCGAATCATAAATCTGGAGTGGAATCATGTGGAATTTGCGTAGTTACAACAAGTTAATAACAAATTTACATGTGCAATAGATTTATGGTTAGACAATGTTGTTGAGGGTTTATCACCGAATTTGTAGTAGATACCTCTAAGTCCTACACAATAGCAGAGAAATAATTTATAAAGGGACCCGAAGGTAGGTACATCAGATCTCTGTATACTTCAATCAATATTTTATTGTATGACAATGATGTGATTACCATGGAATTAGGCAACTAAACTTCCCTGCGTGCATGGGGGAAGTGGGGAAGCACTAAAAGGAGGTTGAGATATGGAAAAGGAGATGGATAAATGAAATAATAAGAAGGACATGGACCCAATCATGATGGAATAAGACTAGATAAAGAAGATAATGGTAGAAGATGGAAAGGCGCGCAACGGAATACCCTACCAATATAAAATGAATAATAAGAAGAGAGCCATAGATGACAAAGAGGGCTTGGAAAGTGCTGAAGAAGAGGTAGAAGAAATATTGTGTGAAACATATGAAAGAAAAATAGGAGGTCTAAGTTTAGGGACAAAAGGAATAAATCCAATCCAGATCACTGTCAGTGTGGATCCTACAACCCCATGTGTGACTAATACACCAGAAAGAACACTGACATTTAGACAATCAAATTTTAGTGGAAGAAAAACAACATGACATACATCTAATCAAGGAGCATCAACTGGGGGAGCCAGTTCAGGAAGTAACAATCAATTATCTACACCATGTGGAGGAAGTAGTTAAACACAGTTCAAAATGGTAGGACATGATCCCATGATCAGATTACCAAAATTTCGAGGAGAGGCATCAGAGGACCCTGAAAAGAACTTATTAATCTATGAGAAAACATGGGAAGAAAAGCATACCATAGATGAGGATACAAAACTTGTGTAGTTAGAAATCAAACTAAGAGACCACACACTGGACTAGTATATGAGCCTAGATGTAAACAATCCATAGGAAATACCAAAGCTTATTGCAGACATGAAAAAACTATTGGTAAACAAATTTCAGAAGCCCAACTCATAAGACCAGTACATGAATGAAATTATTGAAATCAGGCAGAAACTAGGTGAGTCTGTGTGGGAGATTGATCATAGGTTCAAACGACTCAAAGGAAAGTTGAAATATGCAATTACTAACATGAAACACAAGCACTTATTTGTGAACTCACTATTACCACATTTGAAATACCTGTTAAGAAAAAAAAAGTTCTAAACTCAGGAAGAGGCTCTGCAGGCATCCTTACAACTGAAAGAGAACTAGTATCAACAAACAGATCCATCAATAGAGGAGATGAAGGAGGATTTGAAGAATCTAACATTTCAACTTAACAATAATAAGGGTAAAGAGAAAAGAGAAGTTGTTTGGTGTACCCTATGCAGGACAGAAGGACACCATAAGAATGAATGTCCAACTTTCAAACAATATATGGTGACAGGGGTGCCAAACCCATTTCCAATAGGAGGACCATGGTGCGAGATTTGTAAGATGCATGTGCATGATCCATATCATTTTCCAATGATGCATAAGTATAAGACAATACCAAAATGTTCATATTGCAATTTTTGAAAATCAATGGGTCCTGATGATAAGGATTGTAGAATGATGGAACTGATGAGAGAAATAACTTCAGATATGTATAAGGTGCAATAATAAATGATGAAAGGAAAATATGCAACTCGTTTCATCCAAGTACAACCACCATACAACAATGCACAACAACAATACAATAATGTGCAACAACAATACAATAATGCGCAGCCGCAGAATAATAATGCACAACCACAGCATAACCCTATGCTGTATAACCAAGTACATCAGTACAACACACCATGAGGAGATCGAGGTGGAGGATGAGGAAGAGGACCAATAGTGTGTCAAAACTTCCAACAACCACAACATTATGCAAGGGATTTTTCACTCCCACCAATGATGTGTATGTATTGTCACACAGTTGACCATGACACATAAGACTGCACAACACTCTTGGGGAAGATCCAGAAAAAAAGGAACAAGAAAAACCAGAAGGTCCAATGGATCTCTGGAGGATCTAGAGATCATGGGAGGACCATTAATATAGTCACTTGAGGAGGAGCCAAGACATGAACTGATGCAGTACATGAGATCCAACTCAACACCAATGGATCAAGAAGAACACTGAGCCACAAAAGTAGTTTGACGCGTGAAAAGAAAAGGAAAAATTTAAGGAGGCCAGAAAAGATTTTCTCAAGAATAATGTGGCATATACATCAATCGTGCAAAAAAATCAAAACCCACCAATATATGGGATGCCATTCTCAATGGACCATACTAATAAAGAACAACCTCTAGAGCAAGTAAGTACCATAAAGAATTTTTTTCAATCCTGTTTTAAGTTATTGAAGGATCCATCATCTGTTAAGGTCTTAAAAAATATGTTAGAAAGATGTAACACAGAGGTAGAAGGGAAATTAGAGCAGAAAATAATCAATCATATCCATACAAGAATAAGTACAAGCAAAGAATTCAGACTGAATGCCAATATTGGTGATTTCAACATGGGAGATGTTATACTAGATTTAGGCTCTAAATTAAACATATTACCTAAGAAGATGTGGAACCGTATGGGGGAACCCACCCTAGGCTATTCACCTGTAGATTTGAAACTAGAAAATCAACACAGAGTGTTACCTATTGGAATACTTAAAGGTGTGACAGTAGAATTGGATGGAGTGTGCACTACGGCAGATTTTGAAGTAATAGAGATAGTGGATGGCACAACACCATACCCAACCTTACTTATATTAGATTGGGAATTCGATAAACAGGCTATAATCAACCCAAAGAAAATAAAAATGACATTTGAATTAGGCGAATATAGAGTCATTGCACCATTGGATCCTTCAGAAGGATAAAGGTGTGTAGAGGCCACTTGTTTGGATCTAGAAGAAATAAATCAGTTATACAGAACCATCATGCGACAAGAGGATTATGCTAACCCAAATATAGATGGGGTACTCAGTTGGAGAAGAATTACATCATGTGATTCTGAATCAAACACAAGTTTGGAGAATTTGCAACAACAATTACATGACGTTTCCACAAGGAGGTGCACAAGAATAGATCATGCAGTAAGATAGGTTGGTATAGAGATAAGAGAACCTCCCAGTTTTCATGGGATAAATGACTTAGAGGAATTATTAACAAAATACAAAGAGGAAGTGTTAGAAAATTATAGGGTCTTAGACCTAGATATTGAACTCAAGAAAACACCTGCAATATGGTGGGGTGTGCACAAAGAAACAATTCAAGACTGGCATCAGTGTAAACGACTATTGTGCATTAGATTTGGTGCAAAACAGGGGAGAAATAAAATGCATAGGTATGATGGAAAAGGAAGACCAATGGAACACTTGGAGAAGTGCAATACACAATGGAGGACGACACCACCAGAGGAATGGCCTCATCCCTTTATCCATACATTGGAAGGAATACCAGGGAACTTGTATATAGACCAGGAGATGCACAGAGGCACTAAAGAATGGATAGGATTACAACATAATTTTGTAGTAACATTCTCATTTGAACATGAGAACCCCAACATTGATTCAACACTGAAGTTGATATGAGGAGTGATATTTTTTGATAAATCCTAAGTGGAAATCATGACAGGGTATCAACAACAGAATATACAGATAGTTAAAGAGTAACTCTCATGCTATCATGTGGAAGAGGAAGCACTAGATGAAGATGATCCGTGCAACATTTATATTACATATGTTGAGGGAGAAATAGAGGTGGAAGGTCCATCTCTGGAGTCAAAATTATTTTCTACACCAATCAAAGTTAAGAAAGTCAACATTGGGACAAATGACACCTCTAAAATGGAAAGTATTGGAGACTATTGGGATGAGAAAACAGTAGAAAGAATAACAAAGTTATTGCACAAATACAATGACTTATTCCAAAAAACGTTTACAGATATGAAAGACATAGTAGGGGAGATAGTTGAGATGAAAATACCCCTCAAAGCTGAGGCTAGCCCTGTCAGGAAAATACCTTACAGATTGAATCCAATGTATAAGAAGAAATTAAAATCATAAAATGATCGAATGTTGGAAGCTGGCATTATAGAAACAGTCTAGGAATTTGAATGGTTCAATTCCATGGTAGTCCAAGAAAAGAATAAAGGGGGGATATGGATTTATGTATATCTGAGGAAAATTAATGATGTTTTCTAACATGACCCTTTCCCTACCCCTTTTATAGATGAGGTCTTAGAGAATGTGGGAGCCAGGAAGCATATTCATTCACAGATCGATTCTCAGGTTACCATTAGATTAAAATAGCTCCAAAGGATAGGTATAAGACTACTTTTTCTACAAAATGGGGATCCTACCAATATACAGTCATGCCATTTGGGTTGAACAATGCACCAACCATTTTTTCAAGAGTAGTCATAACTGCTTTTAAGGAATTCATACATCAGTTTCTAGAAGTATATTTGGATGACCGGATTGTATATAGTCTGTTAAAAGACCATGTCGAAGTGTTAATACTAATGTTGGAAAGATGCAGGTAATGTCAGATATCATTAAACATCAAGAAATGCATTTTTGGTACACCTTTTGGAATATTGTTGGAACATATAGTATGCAAACAAGATTTATTGGTTGACCCTACTAAGATTGCAGTCATTGTAAACTTACCATCACCAAAGTCAGTGCGCTAGTTAAGAGAAAAACTGGGACATACAGGTATTACAGGAAATTTATAAAGGGGTATGTTCAGATTACTGCCCCAATGGAAAAACTGTTAAAAAAGGATATCATATTTCAGTGGAATGAGAACTTTCAGCAAGGATTGGAAACTCTAAAGAAAAATATGGTAACAACACCTATATTAGTATTTCTATATCAGGAAAAGACATTTCATGTGCATGTAGATGCATCAGCCATAACACTTGGAGAAATTTTGGCGTAACTAGGAGCAGGGGAATTAGACCATCCTATAACCTTTGCAAGAAGAAAGTTATCAGAATCTGAGAAGAATTACAACACCACATAAAGAGAAGGCCTATCCATCATATATGCACTTTAGAAATTCAAGAACTATTTACTGGGTAAACACTTTAAAATGTTCACAGACCATTTCGCCCTCAAATATCTAGTCAACAAGCCAGTGTTGTGGGGAATAATATGTAGATGGATATTATTATTTCAAGAATTTGACTTCGAAGTGATAGTCAAACCAGGGAAGTTGAATGCAAGGATCATCTATCAAGGGTAACTAATGGATAAGAACCTACTAACTTGGAAGAAATATTCCCTGATGCACAATTATTTTTAGTACATGTAGCTGATGAATGCTTCACTGATATTATTGACTACTTAACTATAGGGGTTATGCCATAGGATGTTAGCACTGCGAAAAAGAAAAACCTAGTAGTCATAGTTGCAGACTATCAACTCATTGTAGGACATTTATACAAGATGGGCACAAATAACATTTTGAGAAGGTGTGTATTGGAACATGAATGACCCATAATTTTAGTAGAATCTCATGAAGGTATATTTGGAGGACACTATGCAGGAAAAATATACCACACAGAAGGTATTGCGTGCAGGATTATGGTGGCCAACAGTCCATAAAGATGCCAAGGAATATTGTCAGAAATGTGATGTCTGTTAGAGGGTTGGCAAACCAAACATAAGGGATGAGATGCCCATAAGCCCACAATTGACTCTGTAGGTATTTCTCAAATTGGAAATAGACTTCTTTGGACCTATTAATCCACCAACAAAAAGGTCAGGAGCTAGATATAAAATTACTACAACTGAATACTTAACGAGATGGGAAGAAGCAACACCAATCAAGGAATATAGCGTAGAGACAACAACACACCTTATTTGATAAATTGATCACCAGATTTGGATGTCCTAGGATTTTAATGACTGCCCAAGGAAATCATTTTATTAATAATACAATTAGGGATATGACTCAGGAGTTTGAAGTCCATCACCAGAAGAGTACAACATATCATCCTTAGGAAAATGGAATAATGGAAGCTTTATTAATATTTTGGAAACTGATTTTACTAAGATATGCAATGTTAACAGGGATGATTGGGACTTGAAACTACCAGTAGTACTATGGGCATATCAGACCACATGCAAGAAGTTGATAGGACAAACACCATTCAGATTGGTGTATGGGTAGGAAGCAGTGGTGCCATTATAATTTTTGGTACCCAGTCTACGTGTAGCAACAATTACCAACATGATAGAAAGATGTGAAGTATAGGAGAGGTTAAACCAACTAATGGAAATGGAAGAGGACATGATTCTGGCAGTATTTCACTAGGAAGTACAGAAATAAAGAGACAAAGCCTGGCATGACAGACATATTAAAAAGAAGAGTTTTAAGGAGGGAGACATGTTGGCACAGGGGCAGACCTAGGGTTCAATGCTACAACAATGCACCAACAAAACCCTAACTATCGACCCTTTCAAAAACACCTACGAAGCAGATGAAGTCTCACCCGAGGTAGAGGTAGAGGTGGTTGCGAGACTCAGATGTCTACAACCTTAGCTGGGACACAGATCTGTGATTATAATACTTAAAAAAGCACTTAGCATCAATAGTTCATCAATATTCAACCAACAACTACTGTGCAGATAGAACAGAGCATCGCATCATTCACTCAAATCTGAGGTATTTAAGAATTCTATCATGAACAGGGAAGTTATATCTAGCAGATCAAGCACTAAGCATCTTCATGTGGATCAGATCTAACATTCTTACACATCATTAGCACAAAGCATGAATAGATTTATCTATCTCTATCAAATCACTTAGCAAGAGAGTTATAAGAACATTAAGACAAGCACAAAGCATGAACAACACAGTGTTTATGTGGTTCACCCCCACCCTGGGGCTACGTCCACCACCTCTTCTTCTTTATTGTCTTAAATCAATTAGTTACAAGCATAGAGCCTCAAAAACCTTTCTCCGCATAGGACATAAGATCTGCGCAGCTCGCTATATCCTTCTTCCTTGCGTTCCAACACTAAGCACTTCACAGCCTATTACAATACCTTGCACCTAGCTCTGTAAGTTTCTCACAGTATGCACAGAGAATCTACAGACCATACTTGCATGTAGAACTTAGCTATATTACATACACCACATAGATGCACCACACTTCTATCTAGCCTAAGCATCTATTTATATATTAAAAAATAGGCCCAAACATGGTTAAATCCTTGGGACGACATCCCATTCCCATTAAATATTCCCATATCCCAAAAACCACCCAAAACTGGGCTGAGATCCTGCGATCTCTACTTCGTCTTGCGCTCCTCCTTCGACAGGATTTCAAATTCCAATAGGTCAAACTTGACCAGATATCAACAAAACCTGGTGAAGGGCCAACAAGCCCCCAACACTCACCTGTGAATCGTCCCGAGTCACTCTGATGTAGGAAGTTCTAATTCGAACACTTCGAGCTTGGCTTGAACTGCTTCGACTTGTTGTTGTGCTACACACTCTTTTTCAACAAATTATTGCATGACTGCATCATTCATAGGTCCTTCAAGGCACTGTTCTACCACAGTGCTAACATGCCCTAGTTCTTCTCCCTAGCCTTCCACCTCTGTAAACAACTGATAGGCCTTATCTTGTACTGGTTGGAGTTTATGAGTTATCTCCATAAGTCTTCTCTAGATATTATGGATTTGCTGCTGGGCAGTTCACTACTCTTGATATCTCTTCATTCTCTCCACAACTGACATAGACTTCAGCTGCACCTGTAGTGTTTTGTGTGCTTCTTTTCTTCCTGGAGATGTGACTCTAGTGTCTGCAACTATGGGTTCTCGGTAAGTTTATCATATGTCTGGGCACAACGATTAGTGAATTTTTTGGATTCTAAGGTAAGGGCCTTCAGTCTGTCAACTATGCTATGGGCAATGGATTCTCGCTGGTCTCTTACCTCCTGTGGAGTCTCTGGTACAATGCATAGCTCTAAATTTGCTATGCGCTGCTGTAGCTGCTGGATCACTTCTTCAAGTTGTGCTACTTGCTTTGAGACTTGATCCTCTACCTTGAATTCTACAACAGTCATAGAGCGAAGTGCTCTGTTGACCGTTTCCTTCACTTCAAGTTGCTCGGCAAGAAACTGTTCCTTTCCTTGCTGCAGCTGTGCCTTTTCTTCATCGAACTTCACTTGGAGAGCACTCTTTTCTTGTTCGGCAGCTCGACGTTGTTCTACAAGTACTCCCTGTACTTATACCAAAGCCTGGGTGGCTTGCGCTGTTTCCTCTTTCACTTGTCGAAGACGAGCTTCAACTATATCAACTATTCGGTGGAGTTGAGTTAGCTCATCTCCCACTTCTAGCTCTCCCGACGCAGTGAAGACTGCGCGGCTAGATTGTAGGGCTTGCTATACTCCTTGGAGTTTAGCCGTGATTTGATCATACAAATCCTCTTGCTTTACTTCTTTCTTCTCTACTATCTCCAACAAAGCATCATTCATGGATGTTATGAGGAATTAAAAGTCATTAGAGGTGAGGACGGTCTGCATCTTCATCATAGTGGCCTTTGATTTCTTCTGGGAGGAAGGTTTCAGAGGTCAACCTTTCCTCTTTTTCAGGGGCTCAACCTTGTCACCCTGATGCTGCTCGACCTCTGTGTCATTCAAATTTGCATCATCACCTCCTTGCTCGGGTGAGATGGAAGTGGTCTTCACAGATTCTCTGTCTAAATCATGGACCTCTTCGGTCTTCTTTGTCTTGCTCGGTTTGGGTGTATCCTCTGCAGTTTTTGAGTTGTCTATGTCAGATATCTCCGCAGGGTCTGCTGGAATGAGGATGTCCGCAGACCAGTCCTTGGTGATCTCCTCTAAGTCCTCCTCCGTTAGCCTCATGTGCCTTTCTCAACATCGCCATAAGTGTCCTTGATCCTTTGAGAAAGAGCACGGTCTATCGCTTTTCCAGGATAGAAATCCTGTGGGTTGGGTCCTTGCATTCAAACCCGATGATCTGATTTATCAATGTTGGATCCACTGTTATGCGATGGTTTAACCATAGATAACCTCCATGGTAACAATAAAACAACAATTTGACACATGCATTCACCTCCTGGTGTCGTCCAAAGTGAGGAATCTTCATAACGTTCAACAGGGTGGACTGTGCGAGGTTATGGGTCCATGACCGAGGGATGATCTTCGAATTCTTTCCCTTTTTTCTGGTCAGGTACTTATGGAAGGCGACATGTTGTAAAATTTTCGGTCGCCGAGGTTAAATTTGCTAAACTTCAACGCTGCAATCTTATCTTGGTCTACGTGAACAACGTGTATCCCCTTCGTGAGGTACACAGTGACCAAGGCGTACTTAAAATCTTTAGGTATGCTGTCGCGGTTTAAAACACTTCTCAAAGGTGGTATATAGGTAGGTAATATGCTTAGAATCAACTTAGCATTCGCGAGATCATCCCTGTGCTTAGTTATCTTCTCATCTGATGGTCGGGATGGTTTGGCTCGAGCAGTTGACAGAGAGGCTGGCAGTCCTTTCGTGGATGATTCTTGTACACCTGTGGATAATCCTCTCTTCGACATGACTCTTTCAGTCATCAGGTCGATCAAAACTTCCTCAAAAACTCTTTCTGCAGCGCTCAACTCATCCGACATACAAGATCATGGTTAACAATATCAGGTTTGGGGGGGTAGCTTAGACACAGTAATGAGAGAGAGAGAAGAATCATGATGATCACAGTATAAACTCAACTTAGTCTATGGGCTCAAATTCTCAATTGGCAAAAGTGTTCTCGGTGCATGGCACAATGGGATAAATAGGTAACTCAACAATGGGTTGCTTACAACGGGTATGAGGTCTTCATTAACTTGGTTCTGCCCGTTATCGCATGGTCTCAATGGTCGGATGGTGAGATGACTAGCCATAAATGGTTTTCTATCCATTCAGAGCATTGATCTAATGGTTATAACGTTCCCCAACGACTATATTGCTTTGCCATGGCGAAGTGCCATGTGTCGCTGTTCTGATATCTCGACGAAGCTCCAATTTTGCAAATTTTCCTTCTGTGAGGTTCCCTCTAGAACCTTCTGTAACTTTTCAATCTTATCCCTCTTCTTACTTAGCTTTCTATCCTTCTTTCCAGTGAGATTCATCTCGATATGTCTTTTTCCATTCTGATTCTTATCTTCGTTTGACATAGTCACTACGTGTTGTTGAGATTCTTTCCTAGGATTCAAGGGTAATACTTTTTCTTTATCTGGGATAAGTACTTCAATCTTCTGTTGGTCTTCTAGGGTTCTTGCAACTTTGACATCAGGGTCTCTAGTGTTAAATAGCTTTGATCTATTTTCCTGGTCTACAATCAAATGTGCGATCCTTCTAGTCATGAATTCTTTTAACTCCTTCTGTTGTTCTAACATTGCTTCTTCTTCTTTCCTTCTGGCATGGTCTCTTTCAATCCAAGGGCTGGCTAGTAACATGTTAAACATGGCATTGTATTCAATAAATTTAATAATCTCAAAATCTTCTTCTGTCGAAGTTCCATTATCGTGCATAGGTACATGAGTGACCTTCCCACATAGGTTTACTAGTTTTCCTCTAAATAATCCTATTCCTCCTAATGAAGGAATCATAACAGGCTTCCCTATAACTTCCCAAGTTCTCTCTGTCATGATATTCACTTGTGTTTCCTCATCCAGAACACAGTCAATGTCAAAGTCTCCTATTCTTTCTTTGGTGCATTATTTTTCTTTGAATATCCCCAATAAGCTGATATGTCGGTGGTCATTCAGTGTTTCTTTCATCTGTAACAATAATTTCTCTGATTCTTTATGGGATTCTGCCATTTCTGGATCTACCTTGTTTAGATTCATTCCCTCAAGCTTAACAATCTTTCTAGGTAAATCCAACACTTCATGGTCCATATATTTACAACAAAGACAACTAGGTCTTCTTCCAGGGCATTCCTTAGCCAGATGTCCCGATCTTCTGCAACTGTAATAGAGGGTTAATCCTCTCTTTCTTTTAAGTGATCCCCAGCTTCTCCTATACTGCGCGCTAGGAGCATAGGAGCTAACCTGCAACAATTTCTCTCTAGGATCCTACATCCATTTGTTAGTCCAAACATTCTTTCTATGCATAGGTATAACATATCTTTCACTATTCTTGTCAGATCTATTAATATCAAATATTCCTTCATCTATCGATACCCTAGTTTTCGAACTAGGACAGACTCTTTTAAACATACCTAGATCCATACTCTAGAAACAAAAATTTCCACTTATCTTACTTCTACAGAGCACAAAGCTTCCGGATCTAAAACTTTTCACTATTCTTACCTTTAGCAGAGCACATATCTTGCAGATCTTACCTCTTTTTATAAAAAATTCTCACTTTTACCTTTCTTAGAGCACAAATCATTTAGATCTCGCTTCTCTCCTTCATATTTGACTTATTTTCTTCAGATCAGGCTTCTTTCTTTTAGCACAGATCTTTATAAATCAAGTAGAATACTGTGCACTAGAGTGACAGATCTATGCACAGAGCTTTCACAACTTCAAGACAAATATTTGCACAAAATTTCTTCTTTCTCAGTTCCCAGTTATCACAGTTTCTATCCCGACAACAAAACCATTTGTTAGAACAAGGGTAGACCCAGGGTTCAATGCTACAAAAACACACCAACAAAACCATAACTACTGGCCCTTTCGACAACACTTGGGAGGAAGATGCAGTCTCACTTGAGGTAGAGGCAGGGATGGTTGCGAGACTTAGGTGTCTACAGCCTTAATTGGGACACATATATGTGATTATAATACTTAATAGAGAACTCGGCATCAATAGTTTATCAATATTCAACCACCAACTACTGTGCATATAGAACATATAATCATATCATTCACTTAGATATGAGGTATTTACGCATTCTATCATGAACACACAAGTTATATCTAGCAGATCAAGCACTAAGCATCTTCATGTGGATTGGATCTAACATTCTTACACATCATTAGCACAAAGCATGAACATATTTGTCTATCTCTATCAAAGCACTTAGCAAGAGAGTCATAAGAACATTAAGACAAGCACAAAGCATAGTGCTTACGTGGTTCAACCCCACCCTGGGGCTACATCCATCAACTCTTCTTCTTTATTGTCTTCAATCAATCAGTTACAAGCATAGAGCTTAAGAACCTTACTTTGCATAAGACAGAAGATCTGTGCAGCTCACTAGATTCTTCTTCCTTGCATTCCAGCACTAAGCACTTCACATCCTATTACAATACCTTGCACCTAGCTCTGCAAGTTTCTCATAGTATGCACATAACATCTACACACCATACTTGAACGTAGCACTTAGCTATATTGCATACACCACATAGATGCACCACACTTCTATCTAGCCTAAGAATCTATTTATATATTACAAAATAGGCCTAAACATGGGTAAATGCATGGGCTGACATCCCATTCCCGTTAAATATTCCCATATCCAAAAAGGACCCAAAAAGGGGACGAGATCCCATGATCTCTGCTTCTTCTTGCGATCCTCCTTTGAAAGGCTGTCGAAGTCCAAAAATAGGTCAAAATTGACCAGATATCAACAAAACCTGGTCAAGGGCCAACAAGACCTAGTTCTTCTCTATGAAAAAAAAATTTCGCAACACCTTGGTAAGTTTAAAATGCATTTGTTAGGGCCATATGGAGTAAATACTATAACATATAGGGGATATCTGCAACTAAAAGACTTGGGAGGAACATAACTAAAAGGAATGATCAATGGTAGTAGAATGAAACTGTATAGTGACAGTCAGCCTACTAACCCTTAAAAGTTATAGTGTAGTAAGAAAGGCATGTATATAGTGTATGATAGTAGATATTAGGAAAGAAAACTCAAAAAAAGGGAAAAATAAGAAAAAAGAAGACAAAAGTGGAAAATAAAGAAAATACAAAATACTGGGAAATATCATGTGCGATAGACAGTGGAATCAGTAGAACAAAAATAAAAAGTGACCGTGCGTAGCATATGATTGATAGGAAGAAAATATAGCGCACCAAGGGAAAAATCACAATAGAAATGTACGATGCACCAAAAAGTTACAACGCAACGAAAAAAGGGGCCAACGGTCGGAAAAGAAAAAACCGGTCGTCGACGTAAAAAGGTGTGAATTGAGAATTCATGAAACTTAATGAAGTGTGCTCAACAATATTGAACACATTTATGACCATAAAAGAAGTGTCTCTAAGAATATTTAGGGAATTCATGACACCCCATATATAACCAAACCATGGGCCAAACAAGATGTATTATGAATTTTCAAACCTACAAAGCTAAGGAGCACAAAGACATAAGGTGAATAGGTGAGTTCAAATATCATAGCACTCGAGTTTCAACTGGAAAAGGAAGAATTACCCACGATGGCAAATCCAAAGGTCGACAGACCTAGACAAACAACATGAAAAACCCACAGTAGCCACAAGTCACTCCAGAAACCATAGAGACATAACATGAATTTATCTAGACAGAGGGAATCGTCGAAGTCGACGTAATTCCTTCACCACAGATTGAAATAGCAAGCACAACACTAGTAGAGGGATAAGGGAAGGCCCTGACGATGGTCATGATGGAAATAGATTCACACGACAATGCATGGGGCCATGACCCATTAGAAATAAGCAACCCACAAAAACCTTCCAGGGCCAAAGCAACCCACAAAACAAATGACATTGATAGTGAAAGGACATAATCTGATGGGCCAAGGCCACAACCTATGGTGGGGTCCATGCAATAGGAGGAAGTGAAACTCGAAGATATCACGGGGAAACCAAAGTCGATCTAGGAGTAAAGAGAAATAGAGGCTGGGATATCTAGCATGCCAACATAGAGAAAGGGGAAACAACCCATCACACGGTCCCTGTGGAAGTAGCTCGACGCCTCGATCATTTTGCTACACATTCCATATGGGGTGTAGGCCACACCAAGTTTATCGAGCCATGTCAAAAGGTTACAGTATGTAGACCATGATGTTTCTGACACCAACAAATTCCCATAATTATCACAACATGTGTATATGGAGAGCCTGGGCACAAGGCTGTTAGGAGATCCAGTGTTGCAACCAAAGCAATGGGTGTTAGGCTTAGTAAACACAGGGATTCTTAACTTGTTGGATATTCCCCACTTAGGCAGGGGGAAATATGTGAACAAATACGTCAAGAAGTTACTCACAGTCCTCCATTGAGGATTTTTGTGGTTGGATGAACCAGTCTCCATCAATGTGGAATTTATTTCATTCATCACAGGACTTCCATCAAATGGTGAGAAGCCTGCACAATATATGGATGATAAAACTGAGGAAAAGGCCCTCACATAAGAAATGGAGAAAACTTATGGGATAGAAAGGGGCTTGTGTGGAATTATCATAAAAAGGATTAGTGACACAACCACTTGGATGGAAATGAAACTAATGGCATGCAAAATCCTTTGAAAATGTTGCAAGGAGGAGGTCCTCGCAAGAGTTGTCAGAGCAACAACACAGTGTGCAAACGACACCATGCTCAGTTGGGACCCATACTTACTGAATCTGTTCCTAGATAACTGGAAGGATGTGTAGGACTTGGGAACCGAGTTCCACTACTCCTGGATCATTATATTGATAACGCTAATTGGATGGAAAGATCCTACCTACTCATATTTCTGTGACATAGTAGGATGATGTTGAGCATCATGGTACACATCATTGGGAATTACTTTTTATTCAAAGTGGAGAAGTTGTAATGCCAACACTTTTTCTCGGTATCTTAGCGACATACAAGAAAATATAGCCAACACATGTAGAAAAACTCTTGAAGTGGTCATGCAGTACTAGGGTATAACCAAATTTAAGGCTATGTGACCCAACATGTGGATCCAAGTGTGTAGGGATCCAGATAAATAATGGCTACAAATTCGATTCTACATCAACGCAGAGGACGTTGAATGGGAAATGAAAGAATGACAGTATGACTTGAAGATCCCAGTCATCACCAAGGACATGCCCAAAGGGAAAGAAGTGGAAGCCGGGTCATCCAAGAAATGTGCAGGGGGAAGTGTCACAACCAAGAAACCAACATAGCAGGTGAAGCCTAGTCCAAATATAACACAATAGAAGAAGGGAAGCACCCCAAATAAGGACGAGAAGATAGGAAAGAAGTAAAATGCCCCAGTGGAGGAAGAACAAGGAAGGGGGGACACAATGACACAGGAAACCCCATCAGAAACTACTCTATAAGATACAGGGCCACCCAAATGACCAAGCATACATATAGGTGGGTCATGCAAGAATGACAAGGCCCAAAAACAAATGCTGAAATACACAATCACCAAGGATGATGTTGATCTAGTCGCAAAGAAGGTGCATGATTGTGCAATGGAATAGTATGAGGAAGTCAAGAAACAAAGAGGAAGGATACAAAATGAGTTTTCCAACATTAAGCAGGTCCTGGAATGGATACAAGTAGCCCAACTACAAGAGAGGGGATCCAAACCGATCCCCCAACTGACAGAAGTAGGGAACATAACCATGTAGAACAAGGAAGATACAATCCAACTCATAGCACAATAAATTCCTAGATTCTAAATAACAACAAATAAGCGACAGGTCGATGAGGCCATAGTACAAACACAACTTAAAGAACTGGCACTGGTACAATTGGTATTGGATAAAATACCAACAAAGGCACTGTACAAGATACAAGTTAGTCTCACAAAGGAATTGAATTCACAATCCAAAGAATATATGACAAAATTGAAAGTCACCATAGATGGAAAGGATGCAATGGAAATTTTGATAGAGAAGGTCCATCTAGAGACACAGGAGGAGAAGTAGCGTGCATATAAATTGGAGCAAAAGCTGAAGGAAGTCTTCATAAAAATTCAAGACAACATGCAGACAACCGTGAGAAATGCAAAATAACATATTTAAATCATCGTGCATATGCTCAAATATTATAAGAATGAGATCGAGGAACTCAAACAAAAGTTAACACCAACCACTCCTCCCGAAGTTACAAATAAAAGAGAACAATAGGCAGGCCTGCAAGTAGAAATGAAGGAAAGAGAAGCCAAAACGGTCATAGAAATTTTTATAGGACCACGCAACTATGGACGACGTTGGAGGAAGACGACATGGTCCAACAACTAGACCAACAAGAGGAGAATATAAACACTATAATCTAGGAGTTGAAGCAACAACAAAAGGCCATGAGCATTACAAAGCGGTTGAAGGGCGCACAGGAGATGAAGACCCTGCAGACAGAATTGGAGACTGCCCAGAATAACAAGCAGACAAGGCAATCCCAGTTAGAACCCCTCCAGGAGAAAGTAACACAAATAATTATAGAATTGTAGGAGGAGAAGATAAGAATGGCCCAGGATAATGTTGAGAGCGTAGATTTTCTAAAGGAACACATCATAATGCAGAGGGTAGAGGAGCTCACATAGAAAGTTGCGCAAGCGAGATCCAAAAGGGAATAATTAGAAGGAAAGTTTCACAACTTGGCAAAGGATGTACAGGGAGCGCACACTACCTGAGTGGCTCGGGACGAGCCACATGTCATTGTTGGGGGCCTTTTGGGCACATGCCTATTTTTAGAAGGAAGTCTATTTTGGGCACATGCCTATTTTTTGAGAAGGATCTATTTTTGGGAAAGACCTAACTTTGGAAAGGAAGAGCTAATTTTGGAGAGCAAGCAACAAGTGGTAAGAAAGCAACATGCAAAAAAAGAAGGAAAAATAATGTGCAAGAGGAAAAGAAATGTGGCACGTAGGCATACTGTTAGAGAAATTTCTTTTCCTAGGCACAAGAGTATTTGGGTCTGTAAGTTGCATGAGAAGCGCCCGAGCGCAGCATGGAAAATCTCGTTTTAAGGCTTCTAATCAAGTGGGTGGGTGAAATTATGTTGTAAATGACCCAGATTCATCCATAAGAACAGATCAACAATCATCGGGATTTTGGGGCTACCAAGTTAACCGATATATAACGCCAGAGAAAGCGACTATATTTCAAGACTAAACCTGGGTCGTCCGATCCAACGACACATAGTGCGAGATCTAGTCGGCGTAGCGACATTCGGGAGTTCGAAAGGTGAAAGTCCCTTGTCATCTCACATCTCAAAACCTTGAACCCCGGAGTGCCGAAAGCGCCCAGAGTCTGGCCCGCAGTATCGCGAAGCAGCCTTAGCTGTTCATCCACAGGAGCCACTTGGCGTGCGATTAGGCTCCCCGCCTTTTCGCCCATCGCGACTTGAAAGCGCAAGGAATAGCTCCATCATATTCCCAATGTGCGAGGTGCCGGGAGTGTCCAGGACCCAGACCCACAACATCACCAGTAATTTTAGGACCTTCATATCTGAGAGGGACACGTGGCACCCAATTAAGACATCTCGACGTTTAGCTCATCACAACTGTGAATAAGCAAGGATTAACTCCTTCCATTTGTGAACGCCGAAAGTGCTTAGGGAATAAACATAGGGTCACAGCTCGTGGTCACTTGGGAAAGAAAGGAGCAGTGCAAAAGAGGTCGAAGGCATCGAGTCTAGTCGCTGAAAGGATCATCGTGATCTCCATGCACCATTTGATTCGACCTCGAGCCTGGTTTTCGCTTGGAGTAAATGAAGGTGAGAAGCGGTGGTTGAAACCTCTTCTCAGGCATTAAGTGTAAGGAATGGATAATCTGGCAAGTGGTCTGCTCGAGAGGGTCCTGTGTACCCGTTTTTTCAAAAGAATCCATGCTGAGTCCTCGACCAGCCGGATGAGGTCTACACACGCTAGCTTAGTGCTTAATGGCTCAGATACTTCCCTTACAGGAGCCATGCACAGTTAAGGTGGCGTCTGACAAAGAATATCCGTCTAAATTTGGTTGAGGGGACACCAAGCCTTGGGTGACCGAGCACGCCTCTGTTAGGCGATTTTTCTCTGAGTATATAAACTCAGTCTTTGTATTTTGTAATGATCGATGGTAGAGTGAAGCTCCCGACTATAAAGTTTTAGCAACACTCTAGTTCTCTGGTAATGCATCTGTATGTGAGATTTCTTGTTTTATGATAGACAATCTTTCTTACTCCATCTGATTTTCATCTTATGCTGAGAGAGTTCGTGAACAACTGATTCGTGCGAATTATTGCAATCATGTTATGATAAAGGATTTATTGTTGCATTGTTGTATTCTCCGGTGTCTTGCATTTGAATGTAAGAAGACCTTGCGTTTAGATGCCTTCTCCTACAGTCTGTTAGAAGCCTAATGTTTATAACAGACCCTTGCACTCCTCTTATACAAGTCTTTCCCCTACTCACCCTTATTACAACTTACTGTTTGGAGTTTATCTAAGACCTCACTAGCCCATGCATTCCTGGCCTGGTTTAAGAGTTGGAATAATATTGTTTTGAGTTAACTTCCATTTGATCACCCTTTCCATAAACAAATCATGACATAAACTGATGGGTGTCGGGCTCTGCTCCTGCAAGAAATCCAGGAGTGACTTCCGTCGCCAACATTTCTGGCGCCATTGCCGGGGATGAAGTTGAAGATTTTCCCTGGGCAAAATGACATTGAGCCTCTGATTCTAAAGGTGCATCAGACATCAGAGCCCTTAAAGATTGCTACTGTGCACCTGGCGACTCCACTGTGGCGACTCCATTGTTTCCACTTCACTGTTTCAGCTGTAGCTATTGTTAGCACACCTGAAAGCTGACCCTAAGGAGCTTTCTCGAGAAGGTTTCAGCAGCTGCTTTCTCAGCCTGAGAATATTCTTGGGGTAACAACAATGTTAATATATGGCCTTTGATGGTGAACAAGGACCAGACACATTCGAAGCTGTAAATATTTCACCTGGAGACTCCATGATTCAAGGATCAATCAGTGACTCCACTAGTTCGATATGGAGAAAATCTTAGCTAAAAGGTTTGCTTTCTGTGACTTTTCCTAGATAGTTGGTTTTCCTAATGCACTTCCTGATAGAGACATATGGGAAAATTTCCTCCCTGAATTTCACGCAAAGAGTTGGGAGGTACCAGCTGAGCATTTACTGGACTTTCATGAGGTTATTCATCGACTTAATATAATGCATAAAGATGTCCAGATTAAGCTCTTCAGGTATTCATTGAAGGGAGCTGCTCTTGAATGGTGTTGGTCTCTTCCCGCTGCAAGCAACCGCTCTTTAACAGGTTTTCATACAACTTTCAATTCATTTTGTAAAGACTACTATCCAACTGATTGTTTGTTTGAAAACTGTTCTGAGGAGTTTTCTTTTCTTCATGAAACCTCTGTTGGCCCTGAAGACCATGTCCACGATAAAGACTTTAATATGGAGGAAAGCATTTTCCATTAAAAAATAGAGGTGTTGAATGATATTAATTGTGTTATCCCTAGAACGGAAGCATCTGACATTATTTCATATGCACCTGTTCTTTTAGATGTTCATAACGATCAACATGCCTCTTGTGAAAATTATGAGTTTATAGAGCAGATGTGGTCTATAGTAGATGGCTTACCTGGGTATCGGGTTGAAGTAGATGTTCCTAGCAGCCCTGCTTATGATGACAAAGACCTCCCCGTTTTTAAAGAGGGGATGGTTGTGGAGGAGGATTTTTCTCTTTTCTTTCAAGGGGTTTCTCACGATATATTTTTTCCTAGGAATAAAGAGAAAAATATTATGTGTGAGCAGCCAGAACCAGCAGGTCCCACTATCCCTAAAACGGAAATTTTTGACGGGATCACTGTTCTGGAGGAGGATCATATCAATGAAGGACAACCCCTTTTTGATGTATATTATAGTGATGATGAGCAACA
>JZKD02S1779997.1:522811-578312 GCA_000966675.3 Picea glauca | reverse complement strand
TTTCTCAAACAATTGATTGGTTTGTTGTCTTTTATAAAAGACTAGTCTTGCTGACTGGATTGGATGCATACATAAATTACTAAAGGATGACCGTTTTGATTATTAGTACATGCACAAGATTTGCATGTACTAGCTACACATGCATTTCTTGTACATATAAACTAGTATGTACGAGTTTTCTTGACTTACTTACTAATAATGTCGGTTACTTGTTATGAATGTGTGAACCATGTTTCTTGTCCTTTGTACCATAAGATACCTTAACTCTGGGATGAAGTTTCCTGAAGGGTGGGTGTATGTAACGAACCTGCTTAAATAGATGTATATGATTATTAATTATAATTAATTTAATAATCTAACTGTCCTAAAAGATTAGCTAAACAATAATTATTTCTTAAAATAACATTAACTAATTATTTATTATTAATTAATTATTCATGATTGCCAAGGATTAATTAATTAAGTAAAGGATTAAAGGGGGGTTAATAAATTATTTTATTAAATTAAGAGTTACGTACACGGAAAGGGATAAGATATTAATTCAAAGGGGTAATACATTAAATATAGGATAAAATAATAAATAAAGGGGATAAGGGGCATTAACGACAAAAGGATAAGAAGGTAATAAATGGGTTAGGTAGGGAGTAAATGCATGAAGTCGGTGAAGGAGGAATATGGAGGGGAAGGAGGTTTACGGGAGGATCATTCTACGGGAGATTGGGGATTGATTTTGGGGGCTCTTGGATTTGCAGAGAGGAGTGGAGTTTTGGAGTGGGATTGTATCAGTACAGGCACCGGGGTTGTTGGAGGTTTTGGGCACGGGGTCCAGGATATCCATATGATATCCTGGAGCTAGAAAGTTACCTAGTTGGCAGGGGGGAGCTAGGTTTTGGGTAGTGTTTACATGGTGTAGGAACGATCAAGAAGGAAATCAAACAAACGGAGGGTTATTAGCATCAAACCCAGGTATTTAAAATTTTGTAATTGTTTTTATTATGTTAGAAAATTTTAATATTCGTTTTTAAATCTATATGAGAATGTGCTCCATTAAAGGAATTTGATAAATTTTACTGTTTTGCTCAATTATAAGAAATTAGTAAATTTTCTGAAACTAATACTGTTACAATTCATGTAATTATTAGACGTAAAATCTATTCGACCCCTACACAGCGACACATAGTGCGAGATCTAGTCGGCGTAGCGACATTCGGGAGTTCGAAAGGTGAAAGTCCCTCGTCATCTCACATCTCAAAACCACGAACCCCGGAGTGCCGAAAGTGCCCAGATTCAGGCTCTCAGTATCGCGAAGAAGCCTTAGCCGTTCATCCACAGGAGCCACCTGGCACGCGATTAGGGTCCCCGCCTTTTCGTCCATCGTGACTTCGAAGCGCAAGGAACAACTCCGTCATATTCCCAATGTGCAAGGTTCCATGAGTGTCCAGGACCCGGGTCCACAACATCACCGAGTAAGTTCAGGACCGTCAAATCTGAGAGGGATGCGTGGCGCCCAATTAAGCCATCCCAACATTTCACTCATCGCAACTGTGAATAAGCAAGGATTAACTCCTTCCATTCGCAAACGCCGAAAGCGCTTAGGGAATAAACACAGGGTCACAACCCATGGTCACTTGGGAAAGAAAGTAGTAGTGCAAAAGAGGCCGAAGGCATCAAGTCTAGTCACCAAAAGGATCATCGTGATCTCCATGTGCCATTTGATTCAACCTCAAGCCTGGTTTTCGCTTGGAGTAAATGAAGGTGAGAAGGGGTGGTTGAAACCTCTCCTCAGGCATTAAGTGTAAGGAATGGATAATCTGGCAAGCGGTCTGCTCGAGAGTGTCCTGTGTACCCGTTTTTTCAAAAGAAGCCATGATGAGTCCTCGACCAGCCGGAGGAGGTCTGCACACGCTAGCTCAGTGCTTAATGGCTCAGTTACTTCCCTTGCAGGAGCCATGCGCAGTTAAGGTGGCGTCTGACAAAGAATATCTGTCTGAATTTGGCTGAGGGGACACCAAGCCTTGGGTGACTGAGCATGCCTCTGTTAGGCAATTTTTCTCTGAGTATATAAACTTAGTCTTTGTATTTTGTAATGATCGATGGTAGAGAGAAGCTCCGGACTGTAAAGTTTTAGCAACAGTCTAGTTCTCTGGTAATGCATCTATATGCGATATTTCTTGTTTTATGACAGACAGTCTTTCTTATTCCATCTGATTTTCATCTTATGCTGAGAGAGTTTGTGAACGACTGATTCATGTGAATTATTGTAATCATGTTATGATAAAGGATTTATTGTTGCATTGTTGTATTCTCCGGTGTCTTGCGTTTGAATGTAATAAGATCTTGCGTTTAGATGCCTTCTCCTACAGTCTGTTAGAAGCCTGATGTTTATAATAGACCCTTGTACATTCACAATATTCTTCACCATGCCAATTACATTGCTTACACTTCCTTATATAGAATTATCTATCTCCTAGGAACATTCTAGAGAAGGTATCTTCTAGAAATCTCATTTATTATTTATAATTACCCATTTATTATATGTAACTACCATTGTGGGCCTTATTTAATACCATGGTGGACCTAGTAAACCTTACATTGAATAACCTCCACTAATAGTATATAACCCCCATTCTCATTGGGTACCTCCCATATTACCACCCATATTACCTCCCTAGGTATATTACATTCCACCCCCCTTAAGCATGTTTCATCCCTGAAACATGAGAAGAGACCATACAATATGACTGATTGATAATAGTAGCCAACTGGTACCAAGTATGGCCATCCATCCATCCTAATGGAAGCATAATATGATGTCCAATTGTTTCCTTTCCACCATGACCTTGATCTACATCGTTCCTATGTTTCCATGGACTTGGTTCTCTAGCCTGATGTCATCCTATAATATAGGCAGGCCTCCATGCACCTCTTGATTGGTTTCCTTTCTGGTTCCCCACTAGTTCATAAGTGTGTGGATTCTTACGTCCTTTCCTGGGTGACTATTTTTTGGCCCTTGGTCATGGAAGAAAGCGAAGGTTAAGGAAAAGTGTGAAGTGAGAACTGCATGGAAGACAAGTTGACTTAGATCAAGTCAAAGTGGTTAAAGAGCATAAAAGATAGAGCGAAGTAAGAGAAAGCAAGCTGTTGGATGGGGAGATCGAGGAAGAAAGATCAACAAGGAAGATGGATCGTGGAAAACTTAGCAAGAGGAAAAATCCACCTATGGGTTCTTTGGAGAACCTCGTAGGAAAGAAGGACCGACAGGCTGGTGAAGCCCTGAAAATGTGGGTCAAGTTGACGTAGGGTTTTAGACACCTAGGGTTTTGGTATTTTGGGTTTTGACACCTAGGTTTTGGCCTAAGGTTGTCCGAGAATCATTGTAATGTATAAATAAATGTCAATAGGACCCGGGATGGGTTTGATTATGTTATGATGGGTGATTGTTGTTATTGTTGAGGGAGAAGTATTGTGTTGTCAGAGAAGTCTGTGTTGTAAGATCTTCAGCTGGGTTTGTAGATCAACCCTGTAGCTGGGTGCGCAGAGAGGGGAGAGAACAAGAGAGAGCAGGAGAGAGATATGCAAGATAAGAGAGCAGATAGAACTGCATGTTTCCCTATAATATCAAGAAGCATAGTTCCGTGGATGTAGCGCTAGGTAGAGGGTGAACCACATATATCTTTTTGTTTGTATGATTGATGCTATGTTATTCTACTTTCTGTTATATTGTTATTGCATCATTGTATTAGATATGAGATATAGTTCACGTAGTAGTCTTAAGGATGATAAAGAATAACCAGGTTGCTGTGTGTTGTTGCCTTAAACCCACCTTGAATTTCCCCTAGTTGTAGACACCCATGTCCTACAACCCCCTATTGCCACTTTGGGTGAGACTACATGTGCTTCGTAGGTGTTGCCGAAAGGGCCAATAGTTAGGTCTTGCTGGTGCATTGTTAGAGATGAACCCTGGGTCTACCCCTCTGCCAACAAATGGTTCCGTTGCTGGAACCAAGATCTTCTTAAGGGAATGTCAAGGTGGTTTCCATAGAAGATAGATATTCATAAGTGGATAGAATAACAATAAAAAGGACTTCGCAGAAGCCCAGAACAAGAACCCTAATATTAGCATAGAGGATTGGTTGGGAAAGTATATCTTTACCGATATACATGATATTTTCTTTGGAGGAATTCATAAGGAGCTATACGAGTCGCTATCCAAATTAGCAGAGACCCAGTTTGAAATCAGACTCAGACCACCCATGGTTTGGACATTGATGCTGATCAAGAAGGTCAAGAGAGTTGATAATTCCGTGTCAAGAGAAGTTGATCACTGGTTTTATAGTACCATTGGAGGGCGCATGACTGAGTTTTCTATTGATAGAGTAGAATCATATAGCCAAGCAGAGAGATATTTATTTAAGGGACCCAGAGGAAAATTTTTACATTTTTTGAAGTTGCAAATCAAGATGTTGTTACACGAGACTAACGTCTTGAAGATACAGTAATCGGTTGGACTAAAGAGATAATGTTCAAGAACTCGAACAATGATATCGACACAGAGGTTGGACACACGTGCAATGGGAGATCATTTAGACAAGTTCCTCTGGTGAACTTGTTTGAGCATAATCACGAAACACTAGTACATGAAGAAGGGTGCTACAGTGGAGAAGAAGAAGAGTTACTGGATGAGGAACATTCATATTCCTCTAGCGCATAAGAAGGGAAGACTGAAGAACCTCTCCGAGAAGAGTCAGAAACTTGAAGAATTGCGTAGACTGTTGAAGTAAGTACTATTACTCCTCCTGTTGTTTTAGTAGCATTAAGTAACTAGAGTAGCCTAAGTTATTAGATCACTCAGAGCACTGGTACAAGTGGTTCAGTGCATACTCAGTCAAGAACCCTAGGAAGATCTATGGCAGATGAGATGAGGTTACCTACCTTTAGGGGAGATGGATCTGAATATCCTGATCAACATGGGTTCTTATGCGAAGCTGTATGGAGTATTAAGAATGTCATTGATGAAGCTTTTAAGAGAGCTTAGTTTAGTACTACTCTAAGAGACCACACACTGAGCTGGTACATGAAATTTGTCCAAGGAGTTGTAGAGCCTAAACCACTAAACGACATTAAGACTGCGCTGATTTTTGAATTCAAGAATCCCAATTCAGAGTCCCAGTGCATTATAGAGCTAAAATAAATCAAGAAGAGAGTAGTTGGACCTATTTGGGAGTTTGATCAGAGGTTTAAGACCCTGACAAGTCATTTGAGTTTTCATATTCCAGATGAACAAAATAAAGAATGGTTCATTATTTCCCTCTTACCACACATCAGAGTCTCTGTTATGCAACAAAAGATCTCTTCACAAGATGAGGCGTTGGAGATCACCATGAAAATAGAATCATCCCCTATGGGAGAGTCCAGCTCAAGTATAAGTCAAATTTTGAGTCAACTAACTAGTTGATCACTGTAGGTCGAAGATATGAAAAAGGATAAGGGAAAAGATAAAAGATAATATATTTGGTGTATCAGATGTAAATCAGAGGGCCATGACAAGGAGCAATATCCTCTATTCCATGATTACTTGGCTTGAGGAGCTCTGAGCCCTTTGATTCAGGTTACTATACCTTGGTGTGAGGTATGTAGAAATAGACATTGCCATGGTGAATGCTATTACTTGAAAAAATATGTCTAGACACCTACCAACCTTTACTGCACATTCTGTAAATTTGTGGGGCATGATGAGAAATATTGTAGGGCTTATGACCTCTTGCATGAAAGATCAAGAGATGAGGAGGAAACCCACAAGTACAATTAATCTCAGCAGAACCTCATGGAATGGATCCTAGAGTCGCTGTTATCACTAGAGGAGGCACTGCTATAGGAGAAGACAAGATGACTCCAACAAAGGCTACATATGAATCAAGGGTTAGAAGAACTACAAAGAAGACACTTGAGTTTGATCTAAGGAAAGAAAAGAAGATATTTGAAGAGGCAAGAAGAGAATTCGGAGGTAGGGATGATTTTAAGGATGGAAATTTATTTTAAAATGTAGAAACCTTGGAGAATCTTAGTAATCCTTCATATGCCAACTATAAAAGGTTGGCAATATTTTTGTAAAAATATTCAAATTTATAAGGATTTTATATAGTTTGTATAAAATTTTGGTGATTTTTAAGGTAAAATAATTTTATCCTATAGAATTTGGGCGAATCATTTTTAGAATAGCGAATCTTTTTTTGGAAAAACCATGGAAAATTAGCCCATGAGTGAAATTGAGCCCCTAAAATCATCTCTGTTTGGAGGAGATCAAGTTTCTTCATCAAAGGCACAACCAGAAGTGAGAGAATGTAGGATGCCTCTGGAATTCGATCATTCTGCATCACCGAAAGAAGGAAAATAGGTAAGTAAGCTTGTTAGTTTCTCGTATACATTCATTGATTTGATTAAGGATGAAAGAGCCATACAAGAACTACAAAACTTGATCCAACAGTATGAACTAGGAAAGGTAGACCCTCTGTTGAATAAAGTATTACATCAAGTATCCAAAAAGAGAAGGTTGAATAAGGAACTACACCTTAATGCTCATATTGGATATTATGATATAGATTATGTGGTCCTTGACTTAGGATAAAAAATCAATGTTATGACGAAGCAGACTTGGGCACTGATGGGAAAACCTAAGTTAATTTACTCGCCTATCATGCTTAGGAAGGATAATTAGCAGGAAGTAAGCCCCTTTGGGAGACTGGAGCATGTCCCTGTGGACATCGACAAGGTAAGAACATTTGTGGACTTTGAGGTTATTGAGATAGTTGATGATAGCTATCCTTATCCCGTGTTGTTAGGAATTGATTGGGCTTTCAACAATTCCACTGTTGTTGACTTAAATAAAAGAAGAATGAAGTTTGAAGGTGATGGCCTTAGGGTCATTGAACCTCTGGATATTGATGAAGGTTGAAGATAAAAAGAACCCATTAGAGAAGAAGACCACACATATGAGCTAGAGAATATATATCAATTGAAAACGAGACAACATGATTACATTAATCCTACAATAGATGGGAATTTAAGCTGGCGAAGTGACAACGCATGCTCATCGGACTCAGAAGAAGCATGGGAGAATTGGCAGAACAAAATGTATGAAGTCTCTGTGCAGAGGTGTGCTCAATTGACAAGGGAATTTCGCTGGATTGGCACAGAAGTAATCAATCTTCCCACATTTGATGGTTTAAATCATTTAGAAACATTCTTATCAGATTTTGAAGAACTTGTACCAATAAAACAGAGATTGTTGGCACTAGATGAGGCTTTGAAAGAAACTCAATCAAGATGGTGGGGGACACATATAAAGAACATAGAGGACTCGATGAAATGTCGCACTTTGATGGTAGTGCAATTTTCAGAACAAGTAGAAGGATGCGAAGTTTGATACACAGGTCAAAGTTGTCTGAAGGACCATGTGCGAGGTTGTGAGGAGGTCTGGAGCAACATTCCTCAAGAACAGTGGTTGCATAAGTTCATCAACACTATGGACACAATGCCTATCAATTGGTATCTTCAAGTAGAACTATGCCTCACCACTTTAGATTGGTACAATATGACTCAAAACTTTGTAGCTACATTTTCATTTGAAAGCCAGTACCCTTCAGTATATCAATCTCTACAAGCTGTAAGACAAAAAGTCTTTGAGGAGGAACCTAGCCTCCCTATTGAAAAAGAAGAGGATGAATGGACTGAACATCTTCAAAAATTGCAAGGATGTTACAATATCAATGCTGATGAAGATGATGATCCTAGGAATGTGAACATCAGAGAAACAAAAGGATAGAGAGATTTAGAAGGATCAGGTGTCGAGCTACCTTTCATAGGACAACCGATCAAAATCAAGAAAGTTAATATTGGAACAGAGAAAGCACCTAAGCTTGCTAATGTTGGAGATTACTGGGATGATGCCACCATTGATAAGATCACAAAAATATAGCATGAATATCAAGACTTGTTCCCAACCAATTTCACTGATATGAAGGGAATAAAAGGGCCCATGGGAGAGATGAAGATCCTCTTGAATTCGGATTATAGGCCAGTTAAGCAGAGACCCTATAGATTGAATCCAAAATATAAGCAGAAAGTGAAGATTGAACTAGATACGATGTTGGAAGTAGGAATCATAGAACCTGTGGAAGAGTCAGAATGGATTAGCCTTATGGTGGTCCAAGATAAGAAGACAGGAGAGATCAGGATCTATGTAGATCTTAGGAATCTGAATGATGCCTACTTGCATGACCCATTCCCTACACCATTTACAGACGAAGTGTTAGATAATGTAGGAGGTCAGGAAGTTTACTCCTTCACAGATGGATTTTCAGGGTATCACTAGATCAATATTGCCAAGGAAAATCGCCACAAGACCACATTTGCAATAGAATGGGGATCCTACCAGTACACAATGATGCCTTTTGGATTGAAGAATGCACCAACCATCTTTTCTAGGGTGGTGGTCAAAGCATTCAAGGAGTTTTTACATAAATGTTTGGAATCATATTTTGGTGATTGGACTATTTTTATCTTATTACAAAAAAATATTGAATGTTTAACACTGATGTTGGATAAGTGTAGGCGATGATAGATTGCCCTGAACTTGAATAAAAGAATCTTCTTTTCATCCTTTGGATTATTGCTAGGGAAAATTGTGTGTAAGAAGGGGTTGCTGGTAGATCCATCCAATATTTCCATTATTGTTGATCTACCTCCCCTACCTCAATCAGACAACTTCACACTACGCTGGGACATACTGGATACTACATAAAGTTCATTAAGGGATATGCACATATTATAACACCTATGGATAAGTTATTAAATAAATATTGTTAGTTTCAATGGACATAAAAATGTCAGTAGAGCTTCGACACACTGAAATAGAAAATGGTTACTGTGCCTATTATGGTCTTCCCAGATTGGAGCAAGAAATTTCACATGCATGTTGATGCTTCATCTATTGCACTAGAAGTAGTGTTATCACAACCAGGAGCATGAGATATTGAACGTCCGTTAGCCTTCTCTACCAGGAAGCTATTAACAACTAAGATACACTACACTACCACTGAGAGAGAAGGTTTATCCATGGTGTACGTGTTGCATAAGTTTTGACACTACTTGTTGGGAGGACATTTTAAGATGTTCACTAATCACTCTACGTTGAAATAGCTAGTCAACAAGCCAGTTTTGGGGGTAAGGATATGCAGATGGTTACTGTTATTCTAGGAATATGATTTTGAAATAGTGGTCAAGCCATGGAGAATGAACAAGGGACCTGACCACTTGTCTAGGTTGGAGCATGGAGAGGAACCTAATAGTTTAGAGGATACACTACCAGATGCACAGTTCCTGTCCGTTAGAAGGTTTGATGATCACTTCGCCAAGATATTCCAGTTCCAATCAATAAGAATGGCACCTCGTGAATATACAATCATTGAGAAAAAACAACTGGTAGTTTGTGCTGCAGATTTTTCACTTATAGCTGGACAACTATACAAGATGGGACCTAATGAGATCCCGAGGAGATGTGTTATGGAGGCAGAGAGACCATTGATTCTAGCAGAAGCACATGAAGGCATCACAGGAGAACACTATGCAGGGAAAGAAACAATGCAAAAGGTTCTTAGAGATGGCCTATGGTGGCCTACTTTACATAAGGATGCTAAAGAATACTACATAGCCTGCGATGTATGCCAAAGAGTTGGGAAACCTTCTAGAAGGGATTAGATTCCTTTAGCACCACAACTAACTTTACAGGCATTTGAGAAATGGGCCATTGACTTTGTGGGACCTATCAACCCACCAGAAAGTACATAGGATCTAGATACATCATCACTGCAACAAAGTATTTGACCAGATGGATAGAAGCAAGAGCGGTGAAGGATTGTAGTGCAAATACAGCTGCACAATTTATATTTGATGATATCATAACCAGTTTTGGATGCCTGAAGACCTTGATGAGCGATCAAGGTACACTCTTTATTAATAAGACTATCGAAGCTTTGACTCAGGAATTTGAAGTCCACCATCAGAAGAGTACTCCCTACCATCCATAAGAAAATGGGACGATTGAAGCTTTCAACAAGATCTTGGAGACAACGCCGATGAATATTTGAAGTGTGAATAAGGATGACTGGGATTTGAGAGTACCAATAGTACTATGGGCCTATAGAACTACTTGCAAGAAGCTGATAATGTAGACTCCTTTTAAGTTGGTTTATGGTCTAGAAGAAGTTGCCCCTATGGAATATTTGGATCCTAGTATCATAATTGTAGCATTCAAAGATATGGATTCCACTAGCACTATTCAATAGAGGCTTGCACAGTTTGTAGAACTAGAAGAAGACCGGTTTATTGCAGGATTCCATCAACATGCACAAAAGGAATGAGAAACGACCTACCATGACAAACATATCAAGAAGAAATCCTTTAAGTAGGGAGATCTGGTATTGATATATGACAACAAGTTCATGAAGCATCCAGGGAAGTTCAGAACACATTGTCTTGGGCCATTTGAGGTCACATATGTTAAAGAAGGAGGAACTGTGTAGTTGAATAAAATGAATGGAGAGTGGAAGGAAGGTTTAGTGAATGGGAGCCAGTTGAAATTGTGCTATGAAAACCATCTGCCTTCCAACTCTCAGTAAAGAAGAAGGAGACGAGTATAGGTACTAGGTGCAGTTGAAACTGGGTACCAAACACAAAAAAGACAGTCTGCACAGGGAAGAAAGGGACAGAGAAAAAAGCACAGGCTGCCTCGCGTAGTCTGAAGACGAAGAAAAATAGAAGGTTCAGACCTAAAGTGCCTCGGGACGAGTCACATGTAAGTGTTGGGGTCTTGTTGGCCCTTGGTCATGGAAGAAATAAAAGGTTAAGGAAGAAGCACACAGTGTGAACTGGATGGAAGACAAGTTGACTAAGATCAAGTTGAAGTGGTTAACGAGTAGAAAAGACAGAGCGAAGTAAGATAAAGGAAGTCATTGGATGGGGAGATCGAGGAAGACATATCAGCAAGGAATATGGATCGTGGACAACTCAACAAGTAGAAAAATCCACCAATGGGTGCTTTGGAGCACTGTGTAGGAAAGAAGGACAAACAGGCCGGCGAAGCCCTGAAAACGCAGGTCAAGTTGACCTAGGGTTTAGACACCTAGAGTTTTGGTATTTAGGGTTTTGACACCTATGTTTCAGCCTAAGGTTGTTCGAGAATCATTGTAATGTATAAATAAAGGTCAAGAGGGCCTGTGATAGGTTCGATTATGTTATGATGGGTGATTGTTGTTATTGTTGAGGGAGAAGTATTGTGTTGTGAGAGCAGTTTGTGTTGTAAGATATTCAGTTGGGTGCAAAGATCAACCCTGTAGCTGGGTGTGCAAGGAAGGGACAGAACGAGAGAGAGCAGGAGAGAGATCTGCAAGATAAGAGTGCAAATAGAACTATCTGTTTTCCTATAATATCAAGAAACACAGTTCTGTGGACGTAGCCCTAGGGAGAGGGTGAACCACGTATATCTTTTTGTTTGTGTGATTGATGCCGTTTTATTCTACTTTCTGTTATAATTTTATTGTATCAATGTGTTAGATCTAAGATATAGTTCACATAGTAGGCTTAAGGATGATAAAGAATAAATAGGTTTTTGTGTGTTTTTGCCTTAAACCCACCTTGCATTTCCCCTGGTTGTAGACACATGTGTCTTGCAACTCCCTATTGCTACTTCGAGTGAGACTGCATTTGCTTCACAGGTGTTGCCGAAAGGGCCAATAGTTAGGGCTTGTTGGTACATTGTTAGAGTTTAACCCTGGGTTTTCCGCTGTGCCAACACTGTTGTTTCTCAATGTGATGTGCATGGTGATAAACCATGACTGTAGGAATCTAGTCTTTTTTCTTCAAATTAGAAAAACATTGTGCCTAAAATTCACTGACCACCTTAGCTTCTTTATTGTTTTCATTCTATGTCTTTGCTTCATTTTCTTTTATAGACTCTGCCTCTGATTCAACTTCATAATTTGCAATAACTTATATTCTTGCTATCGTGGGCCCTTCTTTCTTAATAAGAGACACATCCTACAATGTAATTTTCTTTTTCTTATATCATAACTTCAAAAACATCTTCTGCACATTAATATTAATTGTCCCAACTGACTCCATCCAAGGATATCCCAAAACAATACCTACTTCATTCATATCCATAGCATAAAAATTTGAATGCAATAGATATTTATCCATTGTAATATTCAAATATTTAAAGATTTGAATATTTTCACCTTCAACCTATGTTCTTTGAATATTCTTTTCAGGAACTTGCAATCTATTAACCAACTGAATATTGATAAAATTTTGTTGGAAACTAGGGTTAATAGAAACAATGACATTTTCTTTATGAATACAACCATGAACCCGTGATATAGATTTCCCACCTGAATATAAACCCTCGGTGCATTATTTATCCTAACTATTGGAACAATACCACTTGTCTAAAAATATTTTTTCATATTCTTTATTTGTAATTGTGAAAAAATCTTATCAGAGTTAAGTCTCTTCCACCATGCCCTAGCATCATCCCTTAAATTTACCCAGAATCCAACTCACTATAAGTAACATGATGACTTTATATCTTTGATATATTATTTAATAATAGGACCATCATCTTTGCTAGTAAAATACATCTTTCTTGGAATAAATCTACAACAAAACTAGGGTTTGAGAAAATAACTTACGACTAAAAATCATGGTTTTCTTGAGAAAAGAAACCCTAAAAATTTGTCGAATTTAAAATGTTCACAACTTTACCTCCCGGACTCCATTTTAGCTGATTTATGTTTTTAAATTGGGTATTTTTCCGAGAGGAATTAAAATATCCAATTAATTTCTAAAAATTATGAGCAAAGCGTCTCATATCTGAGCCTGGAGTGCGCCACCCCATTTTTTCTTTAAAAAAATATGCAAAAATAACCCAAAAAATCTTCTCTTATTTCCCAAGGAAAGAGCTCTAATATCAAATGTTGTATGCCAATACTAGATATGAAAATATACTTCATAAATAACCAAGAATAAACCCAAAACATTCACCATAACAATGAACACAAGAAATAGAGAAAACCCTTGAGGTAGGGTAACACCATATATTAATCCTTACAGAAGGATAAAAATCCTGAAGAAATCCTTGTTTGTAGATTCACAATATTCTTCACCATTTCAATTACATTGCTTACACTTCCTTATATATAATTATCTATCTCCTAAGAACATTATAGAGAAGGTATCTTCTAGAAAACCCATTTATTATTTCTAGCTACCCATTTATTATATGTAACTACCATTGTGGGCCTTATTTAATACCATGGTGGATCTATTCCACCTTACATTGAATAGACCCCACTAATAGTATCTAACCCCCATTCTCATTGGGTACCTGCCATATTACCACCCATATTACCTCCCTAGGTATATTACAAAAAAAATATTTTCTTGATGTATCTTGCTTTGATACAAGTCTTTGAGTTGCATATGATGAATAAGAAAACAAACAAATTAGATTTGCATTGTGGTTAACTACACAATTTTGTTTCTCATTAAATCTTGATCTTAATTATCATACTTGATAGAAACTTGCTTGTGCATTGATGATATTTTCATTAGCATGTCATACACATGGTTTTGTTTTGGAATGCATCTCGATTGTGTGGCATTGCCTCTAAATGAGATTGTTTTAGTTCACATATGCCATTGAATGATGAATGGATTATGCCATTTTAATATTTGACATGTTTTCATATCCCTATTCATAAGTGTCATGCTTCACTTTTAGGACTAATTATTTAAGTATGTGATTTATTTTTTGTTAATTTTCAAAAATAGTGAATCATTAAAAAAAAAAAATTCTTAGGCGTCACTTTGGAGGTTCTCACAATACCGTAGTTGAGGCTTTGAAAATGTTGAAAGATGCAATTGAGGCTCTATCACTACTACATAAGGGAGTCTATCTCTACCACTATGCTCCACCAGTGACATTGGTCTTAAACACCATGCCTCATGAATGGCACTGGTCTTCTCCTACTTGCTTCACTATTATTGGAAACCTTCAAGCATATCCTCTTCATCCATGCATGTAGACCTCTAATCCTTCATCAAATGGTTGTCTCACTATCTACTTGCTACGTTGACATGAGGGGCTATGGTGATCATGATTGAAAAAAGGGGGAGAAATGCATGAATTTGAACATCCGGTGCAATGCTTCATTGTGATAGGCATATTAATTTGTGATCAATGCAAGTCGTGAGACCCTCATGATATTGCGACCATTTTATACTTGACTCCGATAAGGATTTCATACTTAAGTGGCTAGTTGCTTTAATAAAATCTAGTCATTTTTTCTAAGCTATGCTTCTCCTTGCGCTCACTACACCTCAAAAGTTCATTTTTATGTTTGATGATGAGACAGATTTAACGCTATATTAGTGATTCACTTCATACATGTGATACGATCGACTTGTTTTCTATTTTTTGACTGATCAAGCCCTCTTCCTATCCTCTCCCTATTTCCTAGTTAAAGACACGAGAATAAAAACCAAACAAAGTTGAGGCTTACTTGGTGTGATATGCTTACTAGTTGAATATGATGTGATTGTTTGAAGTATTGTGAAGAGATTGAATACTTGAACACTCATGAACAACCAAGCGAGGGATTGTTCCCATACCATCAATATTCATATCTTCGCAGTAACTTATGATTATATCTTTATTATAAATTGAAATTGAGATCTCCTGTTCATACTTGACTTTGCTTGGACCCTTCGAAAAATTCAAAACATCTCTCTTACCTTCACTCACATAGCATCCTATTCAACTGGTAAAAGTGTTGTTTTCTTGTAGGCTGGTTGTGGAAGCTTATTCAAGTGAGATTTTCTCAAAAGGATGTGTGATTAAGAATTAAAAGAGGTCCTCCTTAACTATGTAGTTGTAGACCTTGGTCCACCCCTTTTGACATTGTCTAATTGCCTACCTATATGCAATAATGAAAACCAATTAGGGTTGATGCTTACCTAGTGTGATATGCTTATTGGTTGGATATGATGTAATCATTTGAAGTGTTGTGAATAGATTGAATAACCAAAATCTCATGAAAAATTGAGCCTAGGTATTATTCCATGCACTGCATTACAAAGGTCCCAATAAAGTCAAAGTTTCACCTAATTTATTTGAAGTTATAGTGTCGAGTGCTTAAGTTGTAGAAAGAATGAAATCACTTAACTTGTTGTTATAGGCAGAGCCATATAAGTGGGGAATTTTTTTTGTGAGGTTTTCCCAAGTCAATTGGTTGTGGATCCCCTCACACACAATATTTTCCAAGAAATAAACATATTGGAGTTGAACCAACCATATGAAGGGTCGAATATATTTCTCTATTTGGTAATTCACTCATATACAAAGCCATAGGTAATTGTTTTATATATCTATATGTATCATTCCCATTTTTCAAGTCACCCAAACAAGAGGTCACTATCTCAGATGGGGAGTCTGAATAATAACTTGGATCTGGGGATATAGCATATGAACTTGGAGACAAAGTATTTGAAACTAGAGAATTTAAATCTAGATAAAAAATAACAACTTAACCCAGATAGGGAGATAGAGCATATGCAACTAACTTCACCTAAACCATATCAAAACGATGTGATGCCCCTAAACCTGGAGATAGAGAAATCAAGATTCAATGATTCCACATTAATTGGAATTGCATTCTTCATATGCGACGGTGTGCCTTTACTGCTGGTTTTCATGCTAATATTTTGTTGAAAATAACCAAGTGGCGGTGCACCCTAATACACTTGTTTCATGATAAATTTAGTGTAACAGAACAACACTCCCTTTACTCTAAGTGAGTTTATACATTTTATAATTTCAATTTGACAAGTGTGTACACTTTATTCAAGGCAAGGACTAGCCACTATATGCTATCTATTTTGTTGTCAAAATGTTTTGACAAAATCCCTATTCACCCATATATTATTCTTATTTTGTAAAGAAAAAATACAATATGGGAAGGAAAATTGAATGGAACATTTCTTGCTATTTTAACCAAAGCAATGGTTTTCCCCTGAATTTATAGGAAAAAAACCTCATCTAATCTAATCTTTTCTATGAATGCGGTAGCATAGTAGCATATATATACATGGAAGAAGAATATATAATCTATTTGTATTTATTGGCTATAGCCATACAATGCCTCATGCCAGAACTAGGGGCATGATTATCAAATGTCAGCATCAAATTCCTAGAGTTCTAGGTTGGACAGTTTCCATTCTCATCCGGGATTCACTAAAATTGATCTAGGTGGATCTCAGTGGCCATCCACCTTTTCCATTGAACCAACATTTTTGAGCATGTAGTTTTTAAAAGCCATGATATTCACCCTTTTGATGGGGAATATAATGTAATTTTATCTCCATTTGTTAATTACATCCACCATGTAATGATTTCATAATGGTCTTATGTACATGCCTACAACATTAATGTAGTGGATCCCATTAGAACTCCGTGGTTAAACACACTTGGCCTAGAGTAGTACTTGGATGGGTGACCAGTTGGGAAGTCATAGTGTTTTACACACCTATGGCATTTTGTAAACTTAGGCCAATTTATCCCACATGCATCATGGGAATTATTCTCCTCCCACTCTCTCATATATAATCAAGGTGAAGGAGGTTCTTTGAGAATGCAATGGAGTGTGATGTAATGCTTATTGTTAATGAGTGTAACTAACATCTGTTTCTCTTCAGAGATACACTACCACCATTCTAACCAATTTGTGTTGTACAATATTCTGTTATTCATTAATAGAAGCTAGGTTTCATTTTATTTATGTGTTCTCTGCTGTATTTTTGTTTGTATCTCATTATTTTCTCAATATAATCCAGATAAAAATAGTAGTAGAATATCACCTAGCCATTTTCTCCCATACTTTCTAGCAAATCGTTGGACCCACAATTTGTTTAGAAGCTAAATATCACAAAGAGAATGAATGAAGGAACATGTAATAGTGGTTTAAGCTTGGTAATGGTTTTTTAAATTGGATTTCAAGGTGGTGGGACATTGACATCTATGACCCACGAGATCGACATCCTATGATCTAATATGTGCCCTTCAATTTCCTTGATATGTTGGAAGGAAGAACGTGTTTCATGTGAGATACCTTCCATAATGGTTCACTCCACTAGTAAGCCCATTGCCTCTTTCTATGTTGGCATTTAGTTGTAGAGTAACATGGTCTTGTAATTACAATTTCTTGTGGAACATAAGATCCCTTTTCCCTCAGGTGATTATCTTGATATGATATATTTATAATGCATGTTCATAGACTAGAAGCGACTAAATGATAGGCATAAGGACAAATTATGGCTTTCCTAAGTAGTATATCTTTAAAATGACATGTTGTGCAATAACAGACACCTATATAAGTCATAGCTCATTGCAATATTTTGAGAATGTGCTATGAAAATCTACTTAATGGTGGTGCAGTGTTTGAGTAGATCCATAGATTTTTATGTTTTTAATAGGTTTAGCACATACAAATATTTGTTGTACATGTATGTAACAACCCTGGTTAAATAGTTGCATAGGGATTATTAAGTATAATTAATTAGATAATTAATTGTCCTAATATGGTTTTAGCTAAACAATGATTAGTCTTAATAATATTAATTGTTTATGTTTTTGTTAATTAATTGTTTATAACTATTGATTGATTAATTAATCAATTAATTGATTACTTAACACATTCAATGATTTGGGTAAAGAATTACGGGGCTTAATAAATTTAATTTAATCATTATAAAACTTTACGTATGATAAGAAAGGATAAGATAATAAAGGAAAGGGGATAAGGTAATAATGGGGAGGATAAGGTAATTAATGGAGGATAGGGAGTCGGTGAATGGGGGGATATATGAAGGGGAGGAGTCCTACGGGAGAGGGATTATGAAAAATGGGGGAGGAGAGGACTGTATGTTGGCTGTTGGATATTTTTTCCTGGTTTTGAGGAGTTTGGTTTTGGGGGTTTTGGTGAACCATTGCAGGGGGCACCAGGTTGTTGGGGGGTTTTGGGCACGGGGGCCAGGATTCCTTACGGTATCCTGGGGCTAGGGAGATGGACAAGATGCTCCTAGCTGGTTAGGTGGTTAGTCGGTTTGGGCAGGGTTTGGTCAAAGCAACAAGCTGGGAAAAGCAGTAGCGAGGACAACTAGATAAGTGAGAGTTTAGCATCAAGAAGAGGTATTTTATTTATGAATTTGCTGATTTATGTGATGATTATGTAAATTTATAGATTGTTTTTCATAAATTCAAATTTATGCTGCTTATTGCTTGCTGATTAATCTTATTGTTTAAACATTATGAATTTTTTGGGGGGCTTAATTAATTCATGTTTAAGGAAGGAGGAACAACTTCCTATGATTTACTTTCCTCACACTGACAGTGTAAAGGAGTTTGGTAGATGCTAGTTGTGTCTAGATCAGGAATGACATCAAGGAAAGTGGATGCGACTAATTAAAGTGACTAATTAGATTGTTTTTAGCGAAAAGTTAAGGACTTAGAACAAGATAAGCGGGAGGGGGCTTCATGCGCACTAGGTAGGTAAGTTAGAGGAATTAGCGAGTGGGGTACAATGCTAGCATAGTTACCGGGCGAGGGAGTCAACAGTTTTATTAGGTGAAGAAATAAAGATTAGACACTTTATCCCTAACCTAGCAACCCCCCTAAAGAAAGTAACATTTGTTTACAGACAAGTAAAAAGAAACTTACGCCTAACCCTATTTTCTAGTTAAGTTGCGCAATGAGAAACATCCTTGAACTCACCCTGACAACTTTGGTTGATGCAGGTTAAATCATATAGAATGGTTAGGAATCAAGGGAATCGAGGCAGAGGAGCATCGTCGCAGGCACCGCCAATTCTGCCACCACCATCGTCGGAACTAGCTCTCATACTACGCTCTTTGGAGGCTATAAATGAGACTTTAAAGGGGTGACAACCAGCAGGGATCGAAGTGGAACCCCCACCATATGGAACGGGTAATATAGAAGCATCGAGGGATTCATGGGGAGGACCTCCACTCGAAGACATCACTAGATAACTACAGAAGATCAAACTTCTAGATTTTGCCAGGGGTCGTGCCAGTGAACGTGCAAAACCATGGTTGGAAGGCATGACAAGGTGTTTTGCTTTAAGGGACTATGCGTTCACTTGAAAGGAAAAGATAGTGATTTTTTAGTTAAGAGACAACACCTTTAACTGGTGGGGAAACCTGAAGAGGCAACTGCATCTTACCCCAGACACCGTATCTTGGGAACTTTTTGAGGAGAGGTTCTGAAGGAAATATCTGCCAGCTTACTATGAGGAACAACAGGTAGGGGCATTTCATTCTCTAGTACAGGGAAACAGAACCGTAGAAGAATATGAGATTAGGTTTATGAGATTGGTCAAGTATGTTTCATGTATGGATAATGACCAACGATAGGCAAAACACTTCGTCTATGGGCTAAACTCTAAGATAAGGGCTATGGTGTGGATGTGGAAATCTTCCTCAGTAGCGGAAGCTGTGGAAAATGCATGTTATGTGGAGGAACACATGAACTTAACCAGAGGTACAAGACCGACCTTTCCGCATCATCCTGGATTCGTGGGGAAGGCCCCCTAGGACATTTCCCAGGGGAGGGGGCTCAAGGCCACCTCCATATGGTAACAGATTCGCACCAAGGACAATAGCTGTAGGGATTTCAATGGCAGTGAGTGCAGCATATCGTTCATCACTAATGACGCAGGTAGGTCCATGACCATCTCAGGGAGCAACTAGTAGGGGTAGGGGTTCCAGGGGAAGGAACTTGTTTTAGAGATAGTCACAGAACAATGCACAAGTTCAATCTCGTGTTACCTGTTGGGGATGTGGAGGACCCCATTACCAGCGTGAATGCCCAAAGTTACAAGCATGATTTGTGCATAGAGAAGGAAAGGCCCTGATGGGAAGAGAAAGTAGCAGCCACCATATTTACGTAACGGTTAATAATCACCAGGCTGAACATCAATCCATGGTGGTGGAGTCATCAGGTACACTAAATCATATCAATGTTAAGATTTTATTTGATTCTGGTGCAACAAATAGTTTCATTTCACCATCTGCATTAGAAAAGAGTGGGTTGGCAACCTACGAGCCCGATGACTTTAAACAAGTTGAGATGGCTTCAGGGGAAAAACAAGTTGTAGGACCTAGTGTTGATAATTATATAGTAGACTTGGGAGTGTGTAGTACCAGGTTGAAGGTATACGTCACTGCTCTCGGGGCGTACGACCTAATCATTGGAATGGATTGGTTAGAAGCTCATCGAGATTTAATGGATTGTTTTGCAAAAAGGGTGCTCTGTGTAGACAAAAAAGGAAAGCTAGTGGAGATCTAGGGTGTACGGAGAAAGGTGTCACTACACTTTATCTCAACTATGAAGGTTAAGCGATGCTTGAGGCAAGGTTGTCGACTATATGTAGTGGAAGCAGTGAATGAAAGGAAGGGACCCTCATTGGATCAGTACCCGGTATTGTCAGAATTCAAGGATGTTTTTCTGAATTAGTTACTAGGGTTACCTCCTGAGAGGGAGCTCAATTTTACTATTGAGATAAAACTTGGTGCAGAACCAATTTCCAAAACTCCATATCAGATGACAGCACTAGAAATTTGTGAGTTGCAAATGCAGTTAGAAGAGTTACTAGACTTAGGGCTAATAAGGCCCAGTGTCTCACCTTGGGGTGCACCAGTAATTTTTGTAAAGAAGAAGGATGGTTACTTATAGGGATTTGAATCATGCTATAGTGAAAAGTAGGTACCCAATGCTGCGAATAGATGACCTCTTCGATCAGATGAAAGGAGCAGTGGTATTCTCAAAGATCGATTTGTTATCCGGGTATCATAAGTTAAGGATTAAGGAAGGCGATATCCCAAAAACTGCCTTTCAAACTCAGTTTGGGCATTACGAGTTTGTAGTAGTACCTTTTGGATTGACCAATGCACCAGTAGTATTCATGAGCCTCATGAACGACGTATTCCATAAGTACTTAGACCATTTTGTACAAGCCTTTCTAGATGACATCCTCATCTATTCCAAAAATGAAAGATAACATGAGGAACACTTACGAGTGGTGATGTCCTTCCTTAGAGAGAACAAATTGTATGGGAAGCTGTCGAAGTGTTCCTTCTTTCAAAAAGAGATCCACTATTTAGGTCATATCATTTTCGGTGAAGGAATCTCTGTGGACCCAGAAAAGGTAAAGGCCATTATGGAGTGGCCACTGCCGAAAAATACCCATGAGGTGAGAAGCTTCATGGGGCTAGCAGGTTATTATTGGATATTTGTGGAAGGATTCTAAAAAATAGCGAAACCGATCACAACTTTGCAGCTCAAGGGGGTCAAGTATGAATGGAAGGAAGAATGTGATAGTGCATTCATCAAGCTTAAGAGGTTACTAACTAGTGCACCAATTCTACGAGTGTCGGATATGGAAAACGACTTCACAGTCTGCATGGATGCCTCGAAGCAAGGGTTGAGGACCATGATAATGCAAGATGGAGGAGAGATAGCTTATGCATCAAGGAAGTTGAAGAAACACGAAGAGCTATATGCAACTCATGATTTAAATTTGGCAGCTGTAATGCTAGCTCTGAAACTTTGGAAGCACTATCTTGTGGGGTGAAACTTCGAGCTCAAAATGGACCATCAAAGTTTAAAACATCTCTTCACTCAAAGGGATCTGAATGCCAGGCAAAGGCGATGGAGTGAGTTTATGAGTGAGTACGATTTTGGTATTTCGTACATCAAAGGAAAGGAAAATGTGGTTGTAGATGCCTTGAGTAGGAGGCCATGTTTCTTCTCCTTGATACCCTTAAAAGTCAATTTGAGGGAATGTGTGTTGACGCAACCCCAAGGAGACAGTTGGTATTTAAAAGTTACTTCAAACCTCCAGAGTGGGAAACAGTTAGATCCAAAGTATGAAGGATATAGTTTGGAAGAAGAAAAACTATTGAGATATCGAGGAAGGATGTACATCCCTGAAGATGGGGATATTCGAAGCATCATATTGAAGGAAGCCCATAGAGCACTTTATTGTGCACATCTGGGTGTGAAGAATATGTACACATACATGAGGAAGCTCTTCTTCTGGGTAGGCATGAAGCGCGATGTAGCCATTTCGTTGCCAAATGCCTAGAGTGTCAACAAGTGAAAGCTGACCACCATCACCCGACAGGCCTCCTACAACCACATGATGTTCCTATGTCCAAGTGGGAAGTCATCTCTATCGATTTTGTTGTGGGGTTTCCGCTCACATCTCATAGACACAATGCATTTCTTGTGATAGTGGATAAGTTAACCAAGAGTGCTCATTTTATTCCGGTTAGAGACACTTATGATGTCACTGATGTGTCACATGTGTTTGTAAGTGAGGTTATCCATTTGCATGGGATACCTAAGAAGATCATTTCAGATATGGACTCTAGATTCACTTCTAGGTTTTGGACAAGTTTGTAGTCAACATTGGGGACTCAGTTGAACTTAAGCACAAATTATCATCCTGAAACTGATGGGAAAACTGAGAGAGTAAATCAATTCGTGGAAGACATGCTCAGGATGTATGTCATGGATAATCAAAACCAGTGGGAGAAGTACCTACCTTTGGTAGAGTTTTCCTACAATAATAGTTTTCATAGCTCCATCGGAATGCCACCCTATGAATCTTTGTATGGAAGACCATGCAGAACGTTGTTGAGTTGAGATATACTAGAAGAACGAGCAACAGTAGGGACAAAATTGATTCAAGAGATGGAGGAACATGTGATTCAAATTAGGCAGAGACTAAAGGAAGCACAGGATAGGCAGAAAAGTTATGCAGATGCACACAACACCGACTGAAGTTATGAAGTGGTACACCAGGTTTTTATTTGTATCAGGCCTAATAAGAGTTCCATATGGTTCGAGAAGGGGACAAAGTTGTCACCTCAATTTATAGGACCATTTAGAATCCAAGAGAAAATTGGACCCATTTCCTATCGTTTCGTACTGCCACCCCACTTGCATAAAACTCATAACGTTTTTCATGTATCTGTTTTACGTCATTATGTTGCTGATGAATCACATAAACTAAATTGGAAGGAATTGCAGGTATCAGACCTGGGAACTCTCATGGTAGAACCATTACGTATATTGGACCCTAGAGTTCGACAACTCAGGAACCGTCTGGTAGACCAAGTTAAGGTCCAATGGGACAAGTATAGTCTAGGATCTGCTACTTGGGAAGACGTCAAGACATTACGACGAGACTATCCCTCACTTTTTTGGCCACCTCGAGAATATGTTTCTCGAAGTTTGGGTGTATGTAACACCACCTTTTGACTTAGATAGCCAGGATTACTCGAGGCCTACACTTTTATTTCTACTCATAGTGAAACTATTAAATGATACACTTAAACTTTTAAGACGTATGAACCTTTATGAATGCTTAATTATATTTGGATAATGATGGATATGATGCGATATATTGTGAGAATGTAAATTTTATGAATGTTTAAATGTTATTAATGATGATGGATATAATGTGATCTACTATGTGAATGTAAATTCTATGAATGTTTAAATGTTATTGATGATGATGAATATGATGTGACATATTGTGTAAATGAGAATCCTATGAAGATTTAAATGTTATTTGAATGATGATGGGATATGATGTAATCTATTTGGTAAATGATAATTTTATGAATGAGTGTCGAAATGGAATTATGTAATATTATGAGATCTATTTCTAACTTGAAGACTTTGATGTTAAGTTGTTGGTACATGGATACCGAATTGAAATGATGATTGTATGCAATTACATGATGATAATGCATAGAAATGTATGAGTTTGTGTTACAGACTAATCTGCAGGTTATAGGCTATAAAATAGCCAAGGGATAATGATGATGAAAGTGGATGTCATGACCACTTGCCAAGAAACATTATGGTATGAATCTTTGAATGTGAAATTATATTGGTTTGGATGCATTGCTATGATATGTGGACCAGTGTAGGATTTCAGGTGATGAGACTACCCAAAACCGAATGAATGATGAAAAAATTTCTAGCAACATGGTGCCACTGTATATTCCATTGTAGAGTGTGGACCCTAGTTATGATTAGGAGGGGTTGAGGCATTTCCCACTGTGTATCCTCCAAAACCTGAAGTCATGGGAGGACAGTGTTATCTCACGCTCCCCTAGACGTGTGATGCTGTCTGTCAGTTTCTTGTTGGGGAAGCTTGGTCGAGACAATGACACTTCCGCTTACGGGTTCTATTTGGAGTTAGGTCAATATAGTTGACGCTCCAAGATAGTCTAGCAGAGGAAGGATAGGAATGAAGATGGAAGTAAGTTACGGAGGAAGGATGAGTAGAAATAGTTGAGAAAGTATGGAGATTTGTTTGATGGTGGAATTTATTGTTTTTCCCTTCTAAAGAGAAAATGTGTATATATGAATATTCATAATTACGTAACTAAACCACAGTTGTCTAAATAAAATTGTTGAACTAGATGATTGTAATTAAAGGATTTCACAAACATTTGATTGGTTTATTGCCTTTTATAAAAGAATAGTCTTGTTGATTGGATTGGATACATACATAAATTACTATAAGAGTTATAGTTATTGATTATTAGTACATACACAAGACTTGAATGTACTAGCTACACATGCATTTCTTGTACATGTACACTAGTATGGATGAGTTTCTTGGTTTACTTACTGATAATATCGGTTAATTGTTATGAATGTGTGAACCATGTTTCTTTTCCTTTGTATCATGAGATACCTTAACTTCGAGATGAAGTTTCCTAAAGGGTGGGTGTATGTAACAACCCTGGTTAAATAGTTGCATAGGGATTATTAAGTATAATTAATTAGATAATTAATTTTCCTAATATGGTTTTAGTTAAACAATGATTAGTATTATTAATATTAATTAATTAATTAATTGTTTATAACTGTTGATTGATTAATTAATTAATCAATTGATTACTTAACACATTCAATGATTTGGGTAAAGCATTGAGGGGCTTAATAAATTTAATTTAATCATTATGAAACTTTACATATGATAGGAAGGGATAAGATAATAAAGGAAAGGATAAGATAATAAAGGAAAGGGGATAAGGTAATAATGGGGAGGATAAGGTAATTAATGGAGGACAGGGAGTCAGTGAATGGGGGGAGATATGAAGGGGAGGAGTCCTACGGGAGAGGGATTATGAAAAATGGGGGAGGAGAGGACTATATGCTGGCTGTTGGATATTTTTTTCCTGGTTTTGAGGAGTTTGGTTTTGGGGGTTTTGGTGAACCATTGTATGGGGCACCGGGTTGTTGGGGGTTTTGGGCACGGGGGCCAAGATTCCTTATGGTATCCTGGAGCTAGGGAGCCGTACAGGTTGCTCCTAGCTGGCTGGGTAGTTATTCGGTTTGGGTAGGGTTTGGTCAAAGCAACAGGCTGGGTAAGGTAGCAGGGAGGAAAACTAGATAAGTGAGAGTTTAGCATCAGGAAGAGGTATTTTATTGATGAATTTGCTGAGTTATGTGATGATTATGTAAATTTATAGATTGTTGTTCATAAATTCAAATTTATGTTTCTTATATGCTGAATGAAATTGCTTATTGCTTATTGCTTGCTGATTAACCTTATTGTTTAAACATTATGAATTTTTTTGGGGGCTTAATTAATTTATGAACCCTATAATGTATTTGTGTTCATTCAAATTCACCTTAATATTTTTCATTGGTTAGAAATTTCTTCTAGGAAAATGTAATCCTCTTAAACAATTAGTATTTATTTGTGTTCTAATGCTCCATTTTCATTATTTTCACATTCAAACAAATCACTTTTTAGGATTCTCAAGCTCATACAAATTCTATTATCTTTCATCTTTGGTATTCTTCCAGCTTGCTTACCTCTGGGTTGTGCATTGTAACTAACATGGTATTCGACTGGGTAGTGTTAAGGATATTGTGTTGAGGCCTCAACCAACATCAAGTCAACAAACTTAGGAACCCCCCTTTTAAAAATATTTCACATTAAAGATTTAATTTTAGAATTTCTTTCTCGATGTCGAAAGGGGTTGGATCGAATGGTGGAAAGCAATGCGTTTTTCACCATTGGGAAATGTTCAATTCCTAGGAGGACCTAACCTGAATTCATGGGGGAACCTTGAGGTAGTGGTCGAACATGTGGTTGCACCGACAAATATTTTATTAAATTCTATCGTGGAATGTGCACACATGAGTGGATCAAATCCCACCCTCATGTCCTTCAATTTATGCCCCTATAATGTAGGGTAGTCAATGATGTAGTGTACTGTTAAGGCACTCCATTATGTGAAGTCACTGGTTCAAAACCCCGAATTACCTTGTGTGTCATGTATTGGGCATCATGGGAACACCTAGAGGATATAGTGGTAGAAGTGGAATAACATGACCCCATGTCACGCAAGTACGTGCCCGACTATTTTCTAATTCCGCCAGTCAGAAAAAAAAAAATAAGTCCTTTCTCGATGTATCTTTCTTTGATACAAGTCTTTGAGTTGCATACGATGACTAAGAAAATGAACAAATTAGATTTTCATTGTGGTTAAATACATAATTGTATTTCTCATTACATCTTGATCTTTCTTTATCTCACTTGATAGAACCTTATTTGTGCATTGAAGATATTTTTATTAGCATGTCATACACATGGTTTTGTTTTGGAATGCATCTTTATTGTGTGGAATTGCCTCTAAATGAGATTGTTTTAGTTCACTTATGCAACTGAATGATGAATGGATTATGCCATTTTAAGATTTGACATGTTTTCATATCCCTATTCATAAGTGTCGTGCTTCACTTTTATAGGTGATATTGAGATATTATTTGAGAGCATAGCCATTCATTAATGGTGAGATATTGTACAAAGAGCTAGACAACTGATCAATAAGAAAAAAAAGGATTAATGAAATGCATGCATGGGAATGGCATGTGATGATGACAAACACATTTTTAAGGTATGTGACTATGGTGTCAAGCCGCATCTAACAATAAAAAATCATAATCATGTAGCCCACATAGTTATGTTACACCACTCACAATATCAACTCCAGGAACACAAAATCAAGCATGGTTTCCCCATATTTGCATTTGGCATGTGATGACCTCCGTCATGGGTTAAAATATTATTCAAGGAATAGGATCACAACTATGATAAGAATTTGGATCAAATTATATATAACATGAATGAGAGTCAAGTGAGGAACGTAATACCTATTTTCGATTCCTAGATTAGTATTGTGTATGTATGCGATGGATGGCTAAAAGTTGAATGATGTAATATGTAAAGTTGTTCAGCCCGAATGGGGTGACAATTGTTTCTCCATGCATTTAACAAGTTCATCCTTGTTAAAAGTAAAGATATGTGATCGTTTTTCCATAGATAAGATACAAATATTGTAACCCAACCATAGGCACAAAGGCCACCCTCGAGCACCTTAACCTTGACAGACTGAATAATTCCAGAATCAGACCAATACCCAACCAAGGTAGTGCACCTTTATCTAAGGCTAGCGCACTAATAAATAATAACCAATGACCAAGAAGAGATTCCAAACCATAACCAAGAGAAATTCCAACCAAAATCCAAAATCCCAATTGCAACAACTACAATTACACTCCCTCTCCAAACTTGAGCACCACTAGTCTTATGCAGTTGTGAGAGTAAGAGTGAAAAATGAGCTCTAGCGCCCTCTATTTATACTTCTCTATCCTAATTGACTAGGCTGACTTCTCTTAATGGAGGCTAATAACTCAATATTAAATATTCTCTTGAGCCGACTTGTCTTCTAGGGTTATTATCCAATGTTTTATGGTTTCTCTTTCTTCCCAGAATATTCTAGTCTTTTCAAAGGTTACACGTGGAGGTTAATACCTTCCGCAGCTACCATAATATAAACACTCCCTCCTAGCTAGGGAGGTATTAAAGGTAATGATATCGATAAAAAAAAAACCATTCAACCGATAGCATCATCATAGGCACACATGCTATCTCATGATCATGTAGATCAACTCATGAGAAGCATCATCACTATCGATATCATCTGATAGAATCAACCACATCATCTCTCGAAACCATACTCTATCTGATTAATCAAGCATGTTGCTGAATAATTCACTCACTCCATAGAGTGATACAAGAACGATTTAAGCATAGAGGGTCTTCCGCAGTGCAACATATTAGATATTATTTTTGAGATTAACTGTGTAGTGTAAGTCATTAATCTATGACCCATATCCATGAGTATTAGTCGCAAATGACCAATTATTCTCATGGTTTGAATAGTCCACTTAGCACTCAACATATTTCATAGAAGAATAATTTTTCCAACATATGCTGGAAGCCACACCATGGGCTACAAGGACTATTCTTCTAATTCGGACATACTTTGTAGAAGAATGACTGTCTTAGACCATTTTCCCTCTGGCCACTACTGTGAACTGAGGGAAAACGTATGTCATGTACCAATATCTCCACTATGGTTACTACTTTTAACTTAGTTTGACATACCATTCTTCTAATCCAGACATACATCCTAGAAGAATATTTTTCCATGGTACATCAACAATGTGTCAACCTGGACCATTCTCCACAGGGATAATGTCTGTCCACCAACAATATTTCAACCTGGACCATCCTCCAGAGAAAGTATGTATATCTACCAACAATATGTCCTTCCCAGACCATTCTCTTCCTAGAGAATGTATTTCCATGAACACACTGACTATCCATCTAGTTGTCAATAATCTCCAACACTAGTGGTAGTCTCCATGGAAATAAAAAAAATTCCATCCAATAGAACAAAAATGTGTCTATCCGTAGTAGTACACAACTACTACCCAGTGGTACAAAATCACTCCTAGTAGCACATGACTACTAACCAGTGACACATATTCACTATCAATGGATCATATCCACCATAGTAGCATACAACTATTGTCCAGAGACATACAGTCTCCACAACAATCATATCATCTAATATCAACATGCATAAACAATATCATGATACAAATTGAGTCATATGGGCCATTCTTCCACTCACATATATGAGATCTGGAAGAGTATCTACCCTCAAAAAGTAAACATTAGCCATGGGATATATAGACTATTCTTCCCAAGCATAGAAGAATAATTGTACCTGATTTCTAAGCCTGGACCATTCACCTAACTAGGACATTCCTCCAGCACTAATCATAGTGCATCCTGGAGAGAATGAGTCTACCCTAGGAATTCCTATCACTGATTGTTGAACCTAGAACATTCACCTAACTAGGCCATTCCTTCGACACTAATAACAATGCAACCTAGAGAGAATGAGTCTACCCTAGGGAATGACCATCTCGACCATTTCCTATGGAAATAATTTTCCTTCACCAACCTTCAAAACAAACCATTCTTCAAAACTGCTCACAACTTTGAACTTCAAAAGAATGACTTCCCAACGAGGAAAACCATTATACTTGACCACTAATCAGAGTGACTGACAAGAAGAATGATTGTCCTATACCATTCCCCCACACTGGCCACAAGGGGAATCACTATCTATGGTACATCAATAATCTATCATACCATTTTCATTACGAAAATGACTCTCTGATCTGGACCATTTTCTGAACTGGAAAATGATTGTTCGTTAGAAATCTCGAACCACTTTCCAGATTGGAAAGGAACTGCCCAAACTGTACCTTTTTTTGAACTAGAAAATGACTGTCCATAAATCAATAACATATCAGTGATCCCTCCCAACCTAGGAGGAATCACTTTCTTTTTCAATAAGGAAGTCATCTCCACAAGCCCCAACTTGTCCCTTAAGTACGCAAATGTTTCATCTTGGACATAGGATTTACAAAAATATTTGATATCTTCTCATCCGTGGAGATATAATAGAGAACCACTTCTCCCCTATGGTCATTATCATGGATAAAATAATGCTTGATCTCAATGTGATTCGACTTGTCATGGAACACTCATATTTGAAAGCTTCACACAACTTTGATCATCAAAATATATCATAGTCGAATCCAACACCCGATCAGACAGTCTAGAAACCAACTTACAAAGCCATATTTCTTCCGTACAAGCATCACAAGCTACAATATACTCTACTTTTGCAGTGTTGAGTGCAAAAAAATTATGTTTCCTGCTAGCCCATGACATCATGGAAAAGCTCAAACTGAAACATATCCAAGTAGCGCTTCTTCTATCATTTGCACTCTCTACCCAATCTGAATCAATAAATCCATGTAGTTGTATATCATAACTTAAACATCCCACAAGGAAAATATCTGGCTGAGTATTCTGAAAATAAATTAACGAGCCAATCAATTATCGATACAGAGATGGGTCTATTGGATTAGAGTCTCTCAACTTATTCAGATATGTCATCATGGGATTTTTTCCATGGATTTGAAATCCATCACCTCAGACTTCTTGAAGAACCATTTCAATATACTTCCTCTATCATAGGAATTTTTCACCATGCTTCTGATGTACATGAGAGGCTCTGCACCAATTTTTCTTGAATCCATACAAGGTCTTCTTCCATCTACATACAAGGGTCTCTTTCTGGTATACCTCAAAACCTTGAGGTTTCTCTACATACACTTCTTCTTCAATTACTCTGTTGAGAAGAACAATATTTACATTCATCTGATGTAAACTACAAGCCATGGATACTACATGAGATATAATGGCTCGGGTAGAGGTATATCTGGTTAGTATAACAAGCTGTCATCATATTCTTCACCCTCCTAATGGGAGATCCCTCTATCCCTGAGTCTTGCCTTATATCTATCAATTCTTAAGTCTTTTTCAAAATTTCTCCCATACATTGTTCTTCATTGCAACTTCCTTCCATTCCTTCTACTTGACTTCTTTTAGTGGGTTCAAACTGGTTCAATTGGTTGTTCTGACTTCTCTTTCTTTCTTGGAATCTTAATGTTCTTCCTCATGTTTCTCTTCAATGTTGGAGTCCATGGAATCTTCTATAGATTACATGCCCTTCTTCCTAAAGGCTCCAACCTTCTTCCATAGGAACATTAATGTAGACGGACAATCAAGGATATTCAAGGCCTATTTTCAAAGAAGACTTCTTCTAGAGTCAAATTGAACACATTTTGCTTATGATGGATTATACTTCCAATGAAGAACATGTATAGATAATTCATAGTATTTACAAATTCTTCTTCAATGGATCATATCGTTGGGGATTAGATCCCTCCTAATCCTGACTTCATGCCTGAATGAGCAATATGCATGCTCTTCTTTTGGAATTCTATGATTAGATCTCTCCATATGAGAGAGTCCATGCTTCCTTTTGTTGCATCTCTCTTTGCTTTCTATAAAGTGTCACAAGCATGTTCTGGTTTCCTTTTCTTTTTTGACTTCCTTTGAGTCTGACTCCTCTGAGTCTCTTTAATTTTGTTTCTATATGTTCTGATTTCTTCCCATCTAGCAGTTTTTTCATCCTCATAAAATTATTCTATAACAACTTCCTCAGGGATTGTTCATCAAACATATTTCACAAGGGTACCTTCCCAGAACAAGAACAAACAAGAAATATCCGTCTAGAGGAGATGTTAGTTCAACTTGAGAACAAGTAAAATAAGAATCTATATCAATAATATTCATATGCGGTCGAGTATTCATTGCACCTAGCAATAATAGAATCTTTCAAAGACTACTTTCGCAATTTGTAATGTAGAAACTATCACCTTTGATATACACAAATTTGAATCTTAATAATTTAATCAAACCTGGAACCTGAAGCCTTAATTTCTATGGAGGGTGCACTTGTTATTTTGAATGCACTGAATCCAATATTATAGCTTGGACAATATCTCTAGTACTTTCTATGCTAGTATATACAAGTGCATACATTTTAAACCTTGTAGCATCATCTGACTTGTCTTCCAATCTGAAACTAGATATCATCTTGACAAGAAGAGATTAGAAACTCAATCAGAAGATTCAATGATTAGACCAAGCTACAAACTCTAGAATTTCAACTTTCACTGCAAAATCAATTTGACCATAATTCAACCTTTGACTTTGAATTTGATCAGTCAACCTTTGAATTTGACTAGTCAAACTTTGACTTTAACTTTGACCAAAGAATCAAACTTGAAATTTTTGCCAGCTAAGCATACCAATAGGTGTGCTAGGCTAGGGAGTACTAGGATGTCAATGAATTAGGTCAAATTATTCATCATAAGCTCCTGAACATAAGGGTTAGGGTTTGTTGTTGCTGCATAATTAGAAAACCTAGCTGCAGCTGTAACTGGTGCCATAACAAGATTAAAAAATAACTTCCCAATCTATCTTCTAGTGGTTAGAATTTATGAAGATAGTGTGGGCCCATAACCTGTTAGAAATAAAGAGATGTGCTCATTTTTCCATAAACAATACAAAAATATTGTCACCCAAACATAGGCACAAAGGACACCCCCAAGCACCTTAACCATGACAGACAAAATAATTCTAGAAGCAGACCAATATCCATCCAAGTTAGAACACCTTTCTCCAAGGCTAGCACACCAAGCAAGAACATCCAAAGACTAAGAAGAAAGTACAAACCATAACCAAGAGAGAGTCCAACCAAAATTCAAAATTACAGTTGCAGTAGCTGCAATTGCACTCCCTCTCCAAACTTATGCACCACTAGTCTTATGCAGTTGTGAGAGTAAGAGTGAAAAATGAGCACTAATGCCCTCTATTGGTACTACTTTATCTCACTTGTCTGGGCCAACTTCTCTTTCTGGAGGCTAATAACTCAATATTAAATATTCTCTTGAGCCGACTTGTCTTCTAGGGTTATTATCCAACGTTTTAGGGTTTCTCTTGCTTCCTAGAATATTCTAATCTTGTCAAATATTACACGTGGAGGTTAATACCTCCCACAACTACCATAATATCAACATTCCTCTCCTATCACCTCTTATCCTCTACTCCTCTCTTCGAGGCTCAACATTATAGCACAGTCTTTCTGCAATAGATCTTGGCTCATGGGAAATTTAACACTTTGAATTTGGATGATGCATGGCTCCGATCAACATAGTACACGGAATTTATGATGTTTTGTTTCCAGTTTAATGACGTCTTCCATAGTTTGGAATGGTATTTCTTCCCTCCACCCATCCATGTTTTCTGTCATTTTTTTTCTTGTCTTCCTTTCTCACTCTATGAATCTTTTCTTTGTTCCTTCTAAAGCTCCCCCTTGCATTGTTTTCAATATCACCCATCTCACTCTTTTCGCCATGCCTCGAGAACATGGAAGTGATAAACATGACCCTAAATATTACCTCTATCTGGACATTCGTCATCATCCTCCCCAACCCTCCCTCCAATCGTCGTCGCCCCACCTTTACCCAACAAAGAAAACCCATAGAATGATAGTAGCAATGAGGAGGTTGGGGTACTGCAATTGTCGAGGAGGAATTTTTGTCTACTCCCATCCAACACAATGTGTTGATTAATTGGGTTGGTTTTCATTGATGTCAACCCTTGAGGAAAGTTTGGTAGTGAATTCCAGTAGCACAATGGTTTGGGTAATGGAACCAAGTTTGTTTGATGGATAATGGTATGAGTTTTGATATATTTTCAGGTAATACTATTCTATATGGATAGTACATGTCATGCCATTTCTGATGGTATGTGGAATGTCACATAATTCCTCACGGTTAGAGAGTTATGGCCATGTGAAGTTGGAGAACCCTCATGAGTCATCTAGAAGCCCCAAAAGGTCAAAGTAGTCAAAGTGGTTGCAAAGAAGAAATTATTTAAATAATAAAGTGAAGTGATGAGTGTACTATAAGTCAAATTGGATACAAAACAAATTATTTAAATAATAAAGTTAATGGAGAAATTACTAAGTGGACAAGTGGTTAGAAGTGGGTTAGCCCTAAAATAAGGAAAGTGGTTAAAGAGATTTTAGAAGGTAAATAATAAAGTGAAGTGGTGAGTGTACTATAAGTAAAATTGGATACAAAATAAATTACTAAGTGGACAAGTGGATTCAAATTGGCCGAGACATGATTCTTGTTATGGGTGACCAATCCATCCTCACTCCATTGTTGTGCGCGCGACTGGAGGCGTTGGACTACAAATTTCTGGCACAAATTAAGAGATCGAATGCTGCCTCTTCTCTACTAGACGACTGGCTGGACAGTGCTGCTTTGTCCCTTGAAGATCCGCTGACATCAGAATGGAACAAATTTACAACAACCCTCAAAGGAGCCGGGATTACTCTCACTGATCAACTTGATAGTTTGCTTTGGGCTGGGGGTGATGCTACGGGCTCCCTCACAGCAAAAAATATTTATAATGCCTTCCTGCAACAGATGAATCTGGAGGTGGACTACTCGTGGACTAGACAAATCTGGCATTGGCAGGTCCCTCTCAAATTAAAGGTATTTACCTAGCTGGCGGGAAAAAAGAAAATTCTCACCTGGGAGGCTCTCAGGCATAGAGGCTGGGAGGGTCCTGGCTTTTGTCCCTTATGTAAGCTTGATGCTGAAGATGTGCACCATCTATTGGTTCATTGCCCATTTGTAAAGGAGGTATGGCAGCTCACGTCAAATATACTCCCACAACTGGCGATTTGGAGAGGTCCTACATTCACGGCTTGTCTTAGTGATTGGATCACTCAAAAGTCGAACCCCCCGAGCCTAGCTGTACATATTAGCTGGCAGATTTGGAAAGAAAGGAATAGAGCGATCTTCGACGGTCACTCTCCTTCCATACAGGCAGTAGCCCACCGAGTTTGGGCCTCCTTTCATTGGCATCCATCTACTATTAAGACATTTTCTCCCAAGAGTTGTGTGATCCATCTGACCGAAGGTTACTCACTGGCGTGCTTCGATGGAGATGCTGCATCTAATGGCCTTTGTTGCGGAGTAGGGGGCTTCTTCAAATCACATCAGAAGAGACTTACCAACTGGTACATAAACTGCGGGGAGGGATTGAATACAAAAGAAGAACTTCTAGGACTATGGACAGCCCTTGCTCTTGCCTCTCATTGGTCGCTAGATCACCTTCTTGTTCTTGGAGACTCTCGCATTATTATTGACTGGATTAACAATAAGAGCATGCTCCATTCGGTTCAGATTGAAGGCTGGAAGGACAAAATGAAGTCTCTCTTAAAGACTTTCAAGCATATTAAGTTCCAACACATTCCCAGAAATCTAAACAAAGAGGCGGATGCCCTCTCCAAAAAAGCTCTCCGCGGGGTGGTGGGGAGACTTTCTATCTATCATTGCGAAGATGGCCTGGAAAGCCCCATCACCAACATAAATCTGTTCGAATGTGCAGGGTGATTTCTCTGGTACCTTAATGCGCTCTCCTGGCATGGTTGTCTGCATCATCTGTGTGATTTGTTCTATCATATTCGGTGTACCCCCTCTGGTAGATTTTAGTACTCTTTCCTTTCTGTGAATTCTGGCTTAATTCAGGAGCGATCAGTTTCTTTTGCTCGCTGGACACATAGACAGTATTAACTGTGTGTTGATATTTAGTGCATTGGGCGCTCCCTCTCTGACAGAGTTATCATCGGTCTTCCTGGTGACAACTGACATGGATCACAGACTTAGAACAGCTCTGGATTGCTCATTACCTCGTTCTGATTTGTATCTCTACCGTTGGTAGTTGGTATTTGATTGGTAGTTGTATGGTAGTTGGTATTTGGGCGAGTTTTTTTTTCCATTGTAATACTGGACACAGCCCGACAGGGCCAGCAGTGTAAATGAATTATATATATAATATAATTCGAGTAATTTTTTTCCTGGAAAAAAAGTGGACAAGTGGTTAGAAGTGGGTTAACTCTAAAATAAGGAAAGTGGGTTAAGATGGTTAAAATGTAACCCCTTGAGGAAGCTACATTAAAGTATAAATAAGAGACAAGGCTCTCTCATTTTAATCACACTTGAGCATATTGAATATCTACAAGTGATTGAGGTAATCAAAGGATATCTAAATCGAATTTCACAGGGAAGGTGAAGTAAAGAAAGCCGAAATTCAAGGGAGGATAAATTCTTTTGATGATGCTTTCTAAGGTATGTTATTTACAGGTCATCTCACCATTTTTGCAATAACGTTTTTTCTAGAATGATTTAGACTTTTAAATTGGGAGGCTGTTAAGGAAACATATCCAAGTAGATGTGATAAAAATTTCAGCTTGTGGGTCGTTGTATTTTTGGAGTTACACTCCGTGGAAACTAGGGTTTGTGGCTAGTCCTGAAACTAGTCTAAAACAATTGTTTCGGGTAAAAATGTCATAACTTCTTCATAATAGATCCAAATTCAGTAAGAAAAAATGTATTGGTTTTAGTATAGTCTTTAGTATTTGGTTTACCATTTTCATATCCATACAACAAATATTCCATGCAGGGTACACTCTACAAGTTCACTCTCTAGAATAAGCTAGAATTGAACAAGGTATGCCATTTTTGATACATCTCTCTCATAAGAGGTTCCAAGTAGTGAAACTTGGAGGAATTGCATAAAAGACACTGAAGAATATTGTGTAATATTTTCATATCTTTATTCATTATAGGTACATAGTTATGATTATTTCAAGTTACGGTTGTTGACTAATCCAAAATTAGTCATGTGAGACTAAAGTAAAGTTTGATGAAAATGTTAGTCTCTTGTTGTTAAAGTTAAGGAAGGTTTGCAGGTATGTGATATATACATCAGGTCTATTACAGAGCTACAAATAATATTTGTATGATGAAATTGATGAGGAATTTTGGTTGAGGTACATGGTTGATACAATTAGTTGATGAGTTGGCACATACATGAGGTGTATAGTTGATGATGTTGGTACATATTGATGAATCATAGTTTATGTGTATTTGATGCATGATTGGTACACATTTGGTGCATGGTTGATGCACTCGTTGATGGTATAGGTTGAGGTACATGTTTTCATGGTTGATGGACTTGTTTATGGTACAGGTTGATTATAGGTTGTTTGGACAGGTTATTGTGACAGGTTATTTGTACAGGTTTGGTGCATGGTTGATGCATTTGTTTATGGTATAGATTGAGGTACATGTTGAGGTACAGGTTGATGTATGGTACATGTTGGCATAGGTTATTGGTATAGGTTGTTACAGGTTGATTACATGTTGATTGGTACAAGTTTACAACAATATATCTCACAGTGATAGTGTGATAGTGGTTCCATAATTCTACTTCTATGTCAAGGTGGTTGGAAGGGGAAAGGATAGGTGGTTGTAGCCACCTTCCGGTTGTATCCATAGAACATAGGGGGTTGTATCCTCCTTCTGGTTGTATTCATAGAATTGGGGAGTTGGATCTTCCCTTAGGTTGTAACTTGAGAAACTAGGGGGTTGGAGTCTCCTTCCAGTTGCAGCTGGAAAACAAAGGAAGTTGGTGCTTCCAATAAATTTAATTCTTAAAGACATATAAGAAAAATCATTCCGTTGTTTTCTACCGCTTTGGGTTTCCACGTAAAGACACTGGTGTACTGTGTATGTGTGTGATTTCTCATTTGTTCATTGTTTATTTACTCTGCAATTATTGGATGATAATGCTGCATTAATATAACACTTGAATTTGATGGTTAAACAAGATTATATTGCTCTATTAATGATTCACCCCCCCGTCTCAGTAATCCAACACAATGTGCTTTCCCCCGTCCAGGTCAGTGGAACTATTCCAGCTCAGGTAGAAGGCATATGGGAGACATAAGGTCAGGCCTCTCTATGGGACACCTTTGACGAGAACTGGGGTGTTTCCATCATAGAGGAGGCACCTTCGATGGTTCCAATTTAATCACATATGACTACCCATGCTCAGCTACCAGAGTATTCTACACAATCTGAAGAGAACATTTAGCATGGCTTAGCTGGAGAACAATTCCAACTAATATTTGAAATACTCAGGGATCTAGCTGATCAACTATTTCAACATGAGAGTATGGGTCGTATATTAGATGCTTTATTCAGTTCTCTTTTAGGTGAGCCTGGTCTTTCACATTGTCCAAAGTGTCGTCAACCCTATATCTTTGCTCAGACATGTCGACCTCCTTCCCATGGTAAAAATGGAAATAGGGATTCTAGAGTTTGATTTTTACTTCCAGTTTATGGTTTCATTTTGGTTTCACTTTTTAATTTCGACAGACTATAGTTCCTGCAAGAACTCATGATTTTTATGTACCAACTATAGAATCTTAGTTTTTTTGAAACTTACTTCTAGGATATGTATGAGCCTTTTTAAAAGAACTCGATGTTGGTGTTGGAGTTACTTCACACATACCTAGGATTTATTTTTCCTAAGGTCCTAAGGTTTTTCCTATGTTTATTATTCATTATTCAGTCTTCTAAATTTTAGGGGAGAATATTCCACCTGGAGAATATTCTCTTCAGTTGACACTTCAGTTTGAATAGTTGAGTTAAGTCTAGATGCTGCATTGGTTTTGTCACCATGAAACATTGGGATCATCACCATGATAATGTGCATTAGCCTTGGTTTCATCACCATACTATCACATTACCCTTGATTCATTGAGCTACTCCTCACTACACTCTGTTTTAGTCAGTTAACTGAAGACTGGTTAACTAATTAACTCAGCTAGATGGCAGTTCACTCCCGTAACTTCCTGAGAGACTAGAATAGGTTGCAGTTCACTCTCGTAAATATTGGTGTGTGTCCAAATCACTCTATTCTATCACTATGGCACATTGGTTCTCCTCTAATGTGCATTGATTGAGTTATACATAGTACATCATGTGTAAAGTATTCATTATTCATCAAGGTTAATGCGAATTCTTTCATTCTTTCTCTCTTTCTTCTTCTTTCTCAAATTTTCTCTGCAAATGTGTGTTGTATTTTATAGATAGATCTATTTTGTGTAGGTTCAACACATATAAATGGTATCAGAGTTGATGGATTTCTAAGAAAAATCTACACCAATTTTTTTGCAGGTAGAAGAGATTGAAGACAACGAAAAGATGGATTTCCCAAAAGAATTCATTCTTACACCTTACAATTACTTTGCATGGAAGGAGAAAATAGTCATACATCTCCGAACCATAGGATTGTATAGTTTAACCTTGAATACAGACATAGAACCAACATCATCCATAGAAAAATCCAAGTATCTAAATCGAATGGATGAATCATTCAGAACGATTTGCAGTCTTATTTCTCCCGATCTCCTTTTTCACATATCTTCCTGTAAAACACCCATTGAAGCCTAGACCTCCTTGGAAGGGATATTTTGAAAACAATATGATATGAGGGGACACATGATGGAGGTGGAATTTCTTACATTGGATCCAAAAAGCTTCGACAATATCCAAGAATTATTTACAAAATTCAGGGATTTACTGTCGCAACTCAATGCTTGCAGGGTTGATAAATCTAAGGAGGAGAAACAAATGGTTCTCACCATTCTCTCCAAACTTGGTCCTAAATTCTCTGTGTTTGTATCAACATTCCATTCAGTCAAATTCGCCTCTGGAGACACCAGGAATATGCCTTCTCTTGAGGACTTTATCAAATCCTTGACACAAGAGAAAACCAAGCTCATCAACATGGGAAAAATCAAAGGCCCAAAGGTGTATGCACTTATAGTGAAATATGGCAGGCATCAATATAAAAAATATAAATATAAAGAAAAAAGGAAAGATCATGTACATCTGAAGAAGGAAGGGTACTCAAAACCCTTCACTGATGCCTCCAGATCCAAAGGTGGAAAAGGAAGAAAAGGGGATAAATGAACATACTACCATAAATGATTCCATCCACAATTTGCATGCATGCATAAACAAATAGATCTAATGACTCAAATAATTCATCAAAACAACCTTGGATATTGCATCCCCAAGGATTCCAAGAAGAAGAATCCAGAAGATCAGAATCCCAAGAAAGGAAATTCTAGCCATGCCTTGATTTCGATCAACTCCTCCCCTGATGCTTGGATTGTAGATCCAGGAGCATAAAATCACATGGTTTCCAAAAAAGAAGTCTATTCTTCATTGGATTCATGCAAAGGTACTCATATTCTGATGGGGGACAACTCTCCAGTCGAGGTCACCGACAAAGGAAGGATTGAACTCACCAATGGAAGCTTCGAGAATGTGTTGCACGTTCCCAAACTTTCCGTCAATCTTCTCTTCGTGTATCGGATGACGAATTTAGGCACAGGAAAGAAATTCATTTTAACACCAAATGCAGTGGACATATATGACATGAAAACCAAGTCCAGGGTTTCTACCGGTGAGGTAAATCATCAATCTTGATTGTATACATTTTGTAAATTTATTGAACCAGATTCTTCTTTACTTCCTACCCATGCTAATGAAAGTAGTAGGATATGGCATGGAAGGTTCATACATTTAAATTTCAGATATATACAACAACTTAGAAATCAAATATTGGTTGATGGTCTACTAGACATCCATTTCTCCAAAGGATTCTGTGAGGGATGTGTTCTTGGAAAACACCCTCAAGAGAAATTCAACAAAGGAAAGACTCAGAGCACTTCCTCTCCTTTAGATCTGATCCATAGTGACCTCATGGGTCCTTTTCCGCATCCATCTATCAACAAAGTGAGGTTTTTTCTCATTTTTGTTGATGATTTCTCATGTTTCACATGGATTTACTTTCTTAGGAAAAAATCCGAGGTCTTTCAACACCTCAAAGATTTCAAAGCTTTGGTTGAGACATAGTCAGGAAAGAAAATCAAAGTCCTCTGAATTGATAACGGGGGCTAGTATGTCAATCATGAGATCAATAATATTTTTCATGAGACAAGGATTCATTTGCAACACACAATTACCTATAATCCTCAACAAAATGGAGTTGCTAAGTGGAAAAAAGATCTCTAAAAGAGATGACATCTTGCATGCTACATGCAAAGTGACTACCACAGAGACTATGGATCGAAGCACTTAATTGTAAAACATACATCCAAAATAGATCTCCCCGTAGATCTATCCAGGATAAGACCCCCTACGAGGCTTGGAGCAGCCTCAAACTGGAAGTGACCCACTTTCATATTTTTGGTTCACGTGCATGGGCCCAGATTCCCTTTGAAAAGAGGAAGGCACTTGATCCACAGAGAACCTAGTGTATTTTAGTTGGATACCCCGACAATGTGAAGGGATACAAACTTATTGATATTTCCTCAGACTGGCTCATCATTGAGAAAACTTTCCAATTTAAGGAAAGTGTCTCGCATGTACCTCAGCAGCCGCATGCATACAACTTCATTCTTCCACCTATCCAAGATGATGAAAATGCACATGAAGAATCTTATTCAAATGAGAATTCTGATTCAAAGGACTCAGATGATCTATATACAGAGTCAGTACAGTCAGATGTAGAGTTAGATCATCTAGATGCAGATGCAGAGCTAGAGTAGAGGCCCAAGTGGGCACAGACTACTCTTCAGGATGCGGGGGATCTTATTGGTGATCCAACTGATACTAGGAGGACTCCATCTGATTTCAAGGAGTCTCCTATTGCACTCACTACCACTAAACCATTTACCTCCAAGCATCTTTTCTTGGTTCATTCTTTAGATCCACAGTTTTATGGCGAGGATGATGGGAATCTCTTTTGGTAATCCGACATGCAGGAGGAGTACAAATCCCTCCTCGAGAACCAGACTTGGGATTTGGTTCCCCTTCCTTTTGGAAGGAAACTTGTCAGATCCATATGGGTCTACAGTACCAAGAGCGCAACGGATGGACATATTAGAAGATACAAAGCTAGGCTTGTTGCCAAAGTATTTCAGTAGGTGCATGGCATTGACTATGATGATACCTTTGCTCCAATAGTGAATATGGATTACATATGTTTGGCACTTTCCATTACGGAAACCAAGGGATGGGAAGTACATTATATGGACGTGAAGAATGAATTTATTCACAATGATCTCTCTTAGGATATCTATATGGAGAAGCCCCAGGTATTTATGCAGGATTCATATTTGGTATGTCGACTGAAGAAATATCTTTATGGCCTCAAGCAGGCTTCAAGGGCATGGTATGGCAAGATAGAATCCTACCTGTTGTCACATAAATTTGTACATTGTAAATTAGACCAGAATGTCTACATCCTCAGGATGGTTAATTCACTTCTACTCTTAGTTCTATATGTTGATGACTTTATTATCATCGGTTTCTCAACTTCAGTGATTGCTGTAGTCAATAAGATTCTACATGATAGGTTTTTGATGAAGGACATGGGTCTGATACACTTATTCCTTGGACTTGAGATCAGTCAGGATGCATCAAGAATCAAACTGTCTCAGGACAAGTATGCACAAGATATCCTTGAGAGATTTCACATGACATATTGCAAGTCGACTCTGAATACTTTCCTATCAGGAGTCAAACTTGAGGATTGAGGGACACTCCAATGGTTGACAACACATTGTAAAGATAGCTAGTGGGGAACTTGTTGTATCTCACACACTCCAAAACAGACCTCTCCTATGCAGTTGGTGCATTTTCCAGGTTCATGCAAGAGCTGCATGAGCTACATTGGAAGGCTTCAAAGCATATCCTTCGATATGTACAGGGCACCATCACCTTTGGGATTAATTATGGAATAGAATCTACATTAGATCTCATTTATTTTATTGATTCTGAATGGGATGGCGATAACACTAATCACAAGTCCACATATGGTTACTCACTCATACTTGGTTCTGGGCCTATCTATTGGTTGAGCAAGAAGCAGGCTTATATTTCTCTTTCTTCAACCAAGGTAGAGTACAGAGGGGTAGTTAACATAACCATTTAGTGTATGTGGCTACAACATTTTCTCACTGAGTTGGGCATTAAATTTCCTCGGCCGATCATCATCTGGTGTGACAATCAAAGCACTCTGAAGTTCTGTAGAGATCCAGTTCATAGGCAGTGGATGAAGCACATTGAGATCCACATGAACTACATCTGAGACTTAGTACATGAGGGGATCATCGACCTACATTTATTTTCTTCAGTAGAACAGATGATAGACATCTTCACCAAGACCTTCACTGAGTAGAAGTTCCACTCTCTACGAAGTCATCTTGGAGTGAAGGACATAGTTTCCTAGCAACTCTTAGTTATTCTTTTTACATACATTGTACCTTGAGGGGGGTTTTTCCCATGAGTTTTTCCCTCTTTCCTCACTTTATCTCACTGTATCTTTTGTATTTGGGTGCCTAACATGGCCTCATTGCCGGGACCCATTCTTTATTTTCACCATATTGATGTTCAGAGGGGGTGTTGGAGTTAATTCACACACACCTAGGATTTATTTTTACTAATGTCCTAAGGTTTTTCATATGTTTTTTAGTCATTATTCAGTCTCCTAAAGTTTAGGGAAGAATATTACACCTGGAGAATATTCTCTTCAGTTGACACTTTAGTTTGACTAGTTAAGTTGAGTCTAGATGCTGCATTAGTTTTGTCACCATGAAACATTGGGATCATCACCATGCTAATGCACATTAGCCTTGGTTTCATGACCATATTGGAGAATTACCCTTGATTCCTTGATCTACTCCTCACTACACTCTATTTCAGTCAATTAATTGAAGATTGTTTGACTAGTTAACTCAGCTAGGTGGCAATTCACTCCCGTAACTTCCCGAGAGGCTAGAATAGGTGGAAGTTCACTCTCGTAACTACTCGTGTGTGTTCACATCACTCTAGACCATCACTATGGCCCATTGGTTCTCCTCCAGTGTGCATTGATTGAGTTATACAAAGTATATCATGTGTAAATTATTCATTATTCATGATGTTTAATGATAAGTCTTCCATTATTTCTTTCTTGCTTCTTCTTTCTCAAATTTTCTTTGAAATTTTGTGTGGTATTTTATAGATAGATATATTATGTGTAGGCTCAACACATTTACAGATGGTTCTGGTTCCAATATTGGCAAGCCATGCACTAGGAATCTCAGTACATGTATGGCTTCAGTTTTTGAGGTAATATAATGGTTTAGGTTACAAAAAAAATATGTAACATGGAATGATAATTACAAAAATTCATCACAATTTTTAGGAGGAGGACCAAAGAATGGGGGATGTGACTCCACAAGAGGGGAAAAAAATGGGGCTTATGGGTCTCATGGGGGCTAAACAAAGAGAATATTATTTTATTGAAAACCCTAAGTTCTTAACCTTCTTAATTAATATTCCTTAATCATTGGTGTTAAACATAGTTACGAACTTAACATGAAATGTGACCTCAAAATGAGAACTTGGGCCAAAGAAACCAAAAATTTTGCATCAAAAACACTGAAATAAACTCTTGAATCAAAATGTAGTGCTACTTGTAGAACCGTTTCTTTCGGGGTGGTTAAAATTCTGACTTGTTGCGTCGACAACTAATACAATTGCAAATAAAAACCTTAAATTTGACCCTTGAATCGAAAAATTATGTTACTGGTAGCACCAAATTTTTGGGGGGAGTTACAATTACGACTTAAATGAAACCATGACATTGAAAATCAACTCATAATTTGTCACTTGAAAACTTTCTAGTGATTATTTTTATTTTTTTAAATTTACATAAAAATAAATAAAATGAAAAAAAAAAATCTGTAGACCAGTTTATAAAAAACCCTTTAAAAAACCCTTTGAAAAACAATTGAACGCAAATTTTAAAGAAGACAATTAAAAAAAGTTAANNNNAAAAAAACCTTAAAACAACAAAATTAAAGAAAAATTAAAAAGGCCAAAAAAAATTGAAAAAAAAAGACAAACAAACCAATTAAAAGAACCTAAAAAAAATTAATGATAAAAAAAAACTAAAATACACAATTTAAAAAAAATTTTACAACAAATGAAAATTAAAAAAATAAAAATAAAAGAATTAAAAAAATAAATTTTAGTTTAAAAAAGAAAATATTAAAAAAAAAACACTTTTTAAAAATTTAACCAAAACTGAGTTTTTTTGGGGGAAGGGTGATTCTCGGAATCATGCCTCCTTCCATCCCCACCCTCATAAGCACCACTTGGGCATTACCTCCCTCCCTTATCCCCTCATCCCCCCTAGCTCTACCCCTCTACCCACAAGGGCTGCAGGGAGGTAGTGGAGGTGATTTCGAGAATCACCCTCCCCCCAAAACCTCATTTTTTTTTTAACCTTTTTTTTTTTCAAATTCTTCCTTAAAATTGGGGTACGATTTTTTTAAAGGTGTTTTTTTTTTCATTAAAAAAATATTGGTTTGCAGTTTTTGCTTTTCAATTTATTTATTTTTAAGGTAAATTTTTAAAAAGTAAAATGAATTGCTAGAAAAAAATTTAAGAAATGATTTAGGAGTAAATTTTGATGTTTTTATCTGTTGTGATACCAATTATTAAGGTTGCATTTTCAATTACGTTGTAATTTTAACTTTCCCCCAAAAAACTAGTGCTACTAGTATCATTACTTTTTGATTCGAGGTTCAATTTTAAGGTTTTTTTCCCCAATGGTATTGGTCGTAAAGGAAACAAGTCATAATTTTAACCACCCCCAAAGAAAGGGTGGTACTAGTAGCACTACTTTTTGATTAAGGAGTAAAAATAGCCACTAAATGAGACCTCTAAAAAACAAGAACTCTAGAAGAAGGCTTTTCCCCGGATAAAGCTCAAGACAAGGGACATGTTTCCCAACTACACCCTTAATGACATAGAAAGGTAAAGTAATCAAAGGGGACTAGAGAACCTTGTCGCAAGTACCCTGCTTTGGGAAAACAATGTCCTCACCTCTATCAATATCTTAGCACAACGGTGGTTGATAATCTTCTTCATAAAATAAATCCAAGTGCTCAAAAGAGTACTCATCAAAATCTTCAAGGTATGACCGAAAATCATCAGGAGAAAATAGAGCTAGGTCACCCTTGGACATGTCTGTAACTATAACATTTCCTTATTGCCAGATTCTAGAATCATTAGTAACCTCATATGATAGTTGTAAACGAAACATATGGAAATGTCCTTCCATATCATAAATGGGATCTTCATTAGAACCAATCACATCCCACTTACATCTTCCAACATGTATGAACTCATCAATATTATCAACAATGTCACTAACTTTATCATAACATGAAGGATTTAATGCATCCAAGGGATCCTCTAGTACTTCTTAACTTCCCAAATCATAAAATAGAGAATGATCAAAATCTTGGAAAGGGAAATAACTTACCTTGTTCACTTCTTGTTGTGAAGGAGCATCATTGGATTGGATGAATTCATCAAATGGAAGAGGGTCCAATACATCACCCTGAAGACTCATCTCTTCATATTCATTAGAAAATGAAGGAGCTATCTCTTCCAAGGGTTCCTTTACTTCTTCACCTTCTGAATCATAGAACAAAGTGTCATAAAAAAACTAGAAAGGAAAATAACTCATCTCATTCTCTTCACCTTTTGTAGGAGAGATAGGATCTTGGAGAGATTCATCAGAGAGAGGAGTAGTTACTAGTGCTTCATCCTCATAATTCACTTCTCTAGTTAAATATTTATGGCATTCTATCCAATCATGGGAAAAATCTTGCCACTCTTCAAGGGGTTGACAATTTTCTTCATAAATCTATCCTTGTATATCAAACGGTTCTTGGTATTGATTATGGTATACATCCCTGAGATCTTCCACAATCTCAGTGGTGAATCCTTAATCCTCTAGGGCTATTGCGAGATTCTAAAGGGAATATTCATATGTCAGGAATTGTGGTTTCACAAACTCAATAAACCTACTGATGAGGTCTATGAAAGATGATATACCCCTATCTTCACAAAAACTCATAAACCAATCTTGCAAAATAGATGGCAGAGAAAGTATGAACAATTTTACTAGAACATCCTCCCCTCCCAATTCTATCCCACTTATATACTTCAAGAATTATACAATGTGAGTAATTGGGAGGCCTCCAAATATTGGAGAGCTTTTTAACCATTTTGTATCAAAATAATGCGGATATCCTTGAATTTTTTTGAAATCAATAGTCATATACAATTGTTCCCAGGGTTCCATGATCCCATAACTTGGAAATATTAGACACCTTGGAAACGGTTAGTGGAGTTGCCAGATATCCTCTTAAGGAATATCAAAGGGATGAGGGAATCACCCTCAGTGTAGTCACTAGGTAAGCTTTGTGAAAGGAAGGATTTGGATAAACTCTTCCCTAAAAAGTGTCGTTCAGGAATATTGACTCAGTGTTCACCGACAATGATGCCAAAATGTTATCACACAATTTGTACTTGCCCCAAAATCCCAAGGCAAGTGGGTACATAATTGGCATACCTAGGAATAACATATCACTGTAACCTTAATAGGAGATCCCTTTCTATTTAGGAGTATGTTTAAGCTACCCCAGGGGATACATCGCCAGTAACTTGAGGGGATTGAGAAGGCTAAGGAAAATAGTCACAATGAAACCATTCCCCTCTCACAGATCACTCCAATCTAAGGTTTCTTTATTTCTTAATGATGAAGAAAATGAAAGATATTGTGTACCTACTCAAAACAAGACAACAAGGAAAACATGGCACTTTCCAAGTACCAGATGATTGTTAGTACTTCATAAGACAATAAACCTTCATAAAATAATCTAGATGATTATGAATATGCAACAATGCATCAATTTATAACACAAATTAATATCTTATAACAGCCACAAGATTCAAGCCTTGAAATTGCTTGAAAAACACAATAAAAAGTGACTTTAACTAGGCAAATTGATAGTAAATTGTCACAAGCAAAATTGAAAATGATAGGCTAGCTTTTAATGTCACTTTTGCAGAGATTTTTCTACAGTTAGATGGATGTATCTATGTTTTGATATAGAAGCAAGTTATCTTAGGAGTTAGTCTAATTTAGGGTTAGAAAGACTTATTGAAGAGTTCAAGGATAAGAGTATAAGTGTTTGTTTGCTCAATCGCCACTTGTAAGAGGTAGTCTAGTGCCTTTCTAGGGTAAATGGAGTCACTAATGGCAGCAACAAATTATTAAAGGAAAGATAGAAAATTATAATAATATGGTAAGGGATGGAGAGGAAAAAAGAGGTGTCGGTATCCCAAGGCCTAAAAAATCCTTTTCCAAGAGAAAATTGCTAGAAAGTAACAAGGGTTAGGCCCTAGCGATTTTCTCTTTCCTTGAACAAAATGTAATAAATTATGCAATTGGAAATGGAAGTAAAGTTACTAGAGTGATACAATGGTAGGGCTCCAGTATTTAATTCAAATTATGTGCCTTTCAAGATATTTTAACATATGTAATATTATAGGGAAAAAGATGATAACACATGTCATTCCCCTAGGGTTTCTATAATGTCCCCGACCACCAACATGCCAGTAAACGTGAATGAGTAAACATATTTTTCTCTCATACCATTTTGTAATGTCCCCGGCCACCAAAAGGCCAGGAAACATCATTGAGTAAACATATTTTTCTATGATACCGATTTGTAACATCCCCATCCACCAACGAGCCAGGTAACGTCACCTCAGACAAAGCTCTTTTGCGGAAATATTCACATATAAACTTAACAAGAAATGAAAGAGATAATATGGAAACATACATGCAGTGAAACACATGATATTATTACAATAATTACATACATGCACTTAAATACATCATTTAACCATTAAGCCTTAGACCATGAACCTCCTAGCCTTAGACCATGCTGCTCATCACTCTGAGTAGTGGGTCACCCCTGAGCTGGGACTAAAATCCATTGAGAAAGGGATTCCTAGGCTAGGCAGGGACAACGAGAAGTTGCATAGTACAACAAGAATTATTTCATCCAATTAGCCGCTTACGCCCACCGCTCACAAAATCTCATTCCCCATGTTGTTCTTGAGATTAAAATTAAGTATCAAAGAGTAATGTTAGGAATCAGGAAAGTTTAAAAATAATGTTTTTTAAAGAGTGCTTTTTCTACCTTTAATTATACAAGAAATGATCCTTAAATGAAATTAATAATGGGACAGTATAGAGGTCGTATTTCATTGTCTGAGTCACAATTATAATATCAAAAGATGTGAAGGAAACTTACAAAACTGTTAAAGAAAGCAAGGAATCAATTACTGAAGAGTCTCACCTTGTTGCAGTAGAAGAAAAATAGATAGTGTACCCTTGAACATAATATAAAGTACCATAATTCACATAGCTTGCATGTCTTGTTTTACTCACAGTAAATACAGAGGAAAAACTGCTCACTTAAGGAATTATTGATTTAATACGATAACAATAGTTGTAATACTAAATTTCAATCAAACATTTATCAAGGAATTGCAAAAGGAAATATGAAGATATGGAAACACATGAGAAACACACAACTCAAATTGAGTGAAAATTGGAATCTTTGTTTTCACTTGTATTAATACTAAAAACAGAGAGTTTTCTCTATTACAACTGGCAAGAAGCAACCTCTAATAGATCTTGAATATATTTATTTATACAAAACTGTCTCAACTGAAAATGGTGGGACTTCTTACAACAAAAATAAAAAATATTTGAAATAAGACAACAATGTGTAGAATCTGATGAGCTTCGTTGGTATTCCCCTCTATCTCTTCGTCTGCTAGCAGAAATGCTTCTTTTCCGCATTCCTTTAGGCTGGACACATCTGTTGTCTGGTATTCTTAATAATTCGACATAATGTCCTGGTCATTGTATTTTTGTTGCCATCTGTCCCTCCATCCATGTTCAACAATGCAGTGACATTTTCTTACCTGCTCCCAAATGTGCTTTCTTTTACATGATCTATACATCGGTTTCATTTATCTAATAATTCCACCACAAGCCTTGAAGGATCAATTGTTTCATTCACTTCAAAAGTGTATAATTTCCTTTCTACTTGAGGTAGCCTTTCTTGGATTCTTTTCACTTCTTGAGCTATGGCCTGTAATTGTAATCTTGGCTTCACTAACCACTTATCAATTTTAAGAAGATCAATCTGGCTCATTTTCTGAATGGCTTCCAGAGTTTCCTCTTTTCTCTTTATGGAGTTCTGCTGGTTCATTTCTATATCAATTTTCCCTAGGGATTCTACGATATCACTTCCCTTAAGATTGATCAGTCCTTTGTCTAACAACAAAAATGATTTTAGGCATCACTTTTTAACTTCTCTGGAAAATCTTTTGTTGTAGGATTTGTCTGCCAAACCTTTAGAGCCATATCACCTCTTAATTGTTCAGACTGGGAGAGCAAAGGAAAATCAAGGACATTATATTTCTGTACCAATACGATGGCTTCTTGAAATTTAACTCGGGCTGAGTGGGATTCTCTTTCATTGACGTAGATGTCCTTCAGAGAAATATCTACTTCCTGGTATCACTTTTGAATAGCACCTACCTTGAGAAAGGGGTCTTGCTGGGAAGCTTCCAATTTCTCCTTTATTTCCAACTCTTGAATTTGGAAGGCTGAAATATCTATCAAGGTACCTTCGGCCAGTTTCAATATAGCTTGCAATTGTCTTATAAATTCATCACATCGAGTGATTAGACCCTGGTTTATTTGTGAACTCTGATGGAGTTCATCAAGATTGGTCGGGAGCTGTTGAATTTCTTGTCGATCATTAGCTCTAATCTGTTCAAAATATTGATTCATTCCATCTCAAACATTTTGTTAAACGGTGTATATCTGCTTTTGTAAATGTTCTACCAACAAACACTTCTGTCACAGCTGTTCGGCCAAATTGTACACAGACCATTGATTGCCTGTGGAAAAAGAACCTAATGAACCTGAAACTTCTTTTGTGAATTATGTATCATCCCTATCATTCCTGTCATATATTATTCTCTTCCTTTTGGTTATCACTCCATCCTTTTGGTGTGATTCATTTTTCACGATGACCTTCCTTTTCCTACTAAAAAAGAAATATAAAGGAGGAATCTCTTCGGGTGAGATGGGGATAAGATAACTCACCAAAATAATTTTGGAACTAGGATTTTTTAAACTGGATTGTAGAGGAGTAAGCGATGTAATGGGAGTAGCAATATCAGTGGACTGTTGCTTCTCTGTTGTATTCGAGGTACCAATGGGGGTGGCTAGCGTCGAAGGTGGTATATCAGGTCCCCGCTTCATGCAAGATTTTATTTGTTCTAGTGCCTAGGGGATTAGTTGTCCAGATAATGAGGCTTCTAATTCCTGTGTCAAAACCTTAGAGCTCTTCGAGGTCTCCTAAACCCTTTGTTTACTAGAGTGATCTGTTTTAGAACCTGTAGGCATAGATTCCTATGCAGGAGGAGTGGCTATTGACTCTCCTTGTAGTACCTTTGGTGAATTGTTTTGCCTGTGCCTTTGGAAACTGCTAAAACTACTTGTTGGTCTAGAGGCAGGGTTTGAAATCTGTCTTGCACCTCTTTGAAGGATCTAACTCCCTTGAATATTTCGTCATATGGGGATTTTTCATGCACATACGATATCATGTTAAATTGGGCCAGGTGGTTTTCCACAATCTTGTGTGGGTTGTGCCTTTTGAATTCGATGTCCACCAATTTGACACCTTCCAGAGCCGCATAATCCACTTTGGATTGACCGAAATCCAATAGTGAAAACATGCCGACTTGGATAGGGAAAGTTGGCCATACCTTTTTTTGTGCTACCTTCAGTTCCTTGCTAATGCCTCTTGTTACTGTTTGGTAGGCCACTTTCTGCATACCAACTGGTTCGGTAAAAATCATGGGAGAGCATGGGGAGGGATAGAGAACCCAAAAAATATGATATAGGATAAGTTCTCCTCAATGAACCAATCTTCTAACTTACCCAAATTCCCCATAATCAGATCTGAAATTCAAGGAGGTGGGTGGCCATACAGGGCTATGTGAAGGGATCACAACATTATGGTAGATTTCATAAAATAAGCCCTTGGCTTTGTATTCCCACATCTTGGAATGGTAGAAGTGAATGGGCTATGCACTGGCTCAGGTCCAACTCCAATTCATCAATGGGAAAGGTTTCATGAAACAGATGGCGTCCATGACATATGCAGACATATAGAAAGGGGCATGCCGCCCCTTTGATTTTGCCATTTTGTATTCAGTAATTACTTTGGCCAAATTATCTGACAACATTTTGTTCCAATTAAAAGTGTATCCCTCAACCACCTAATGCATGATAGATACCCATTCCACTGGGAAATGAGTAGGGCTCTTCTTCTCGAACAATCGACCAGGACCAGATTATATCGAAACAACTCATATCATATTGGATGCATTCCCTTTGCTTGAACTCCAAAATAAATGCAACATTGTAAGTATATTTAGGATTGGGAGATAGCTTATACATTACTTGCATAGTCTCTGGTCGGAAATATCTGACAACGACCTTTTGATGGTTGAAAATGCTCCTAGGATGGATGTCAACATGCTCCAAGGCCCAACTTATCATGTCATTTTAAGGCATGAGTCTTGGTTGTGAAACTATTTTGTGCAGTTCCGACTACGCTATATGTCTGAGTTTAACTACATAAGTATCGTCTTCTTCTTCAGGAGAGTCCTCCAGATAGTTGATGATTTCCTATTCTAGAACCTCGAACACCTGTGTCCAAGATTTAACAATGTCCATGGCTCATGATGTGGTGTCTGACAGAACGTTCGTGTTTGGATTTGAATCTTCACTAGACGCATCAGGTTTTTTCATATTGTTTTGTGGTGCCATAATCTCTAAGAAATCGAGTAAGGTTAACTATTGCAGAGAAAGTTTGTGAGATTTTTAGACTGATAAATCTTGCTAATTGCAGAAGGTGAAAATAAATTTGAAATCCAAGTGCATATAGTCAAATCAGATACATTGATTTTTGTATAACTTCACTAACGAAAAATTTATTAACTTTATTGGAAATGTCTACCTAATGATCCACAATCCACATTTGAATCATTTCCCTAAATTAGTCATAAATTCCAATAATATTCGCCAGTTCGTGTTCGGGAGTTTTAGATGAGACAGAGTGAGAATTTTCTGAATCCCGGATCTACGAAGGTTAATCCTTGAATAATTTCTTTTAAAATCTTAATTAATCATGTTTAAAAATGTGTGTCAATTTCAAGTGTTTCGGGAGTTTGTACTTCAGGAAATTTAAATGTAGCTCGAGAGGAAATTCCTGAAACTCAAAACTGCGAAGTGATTAATTATCTGGTAATCGATCTTAATTTTTAATTAATCATACTCAATTTTAAGTATTTTGGAAATTTAGACTTCGGATATTTTAGGATATGATACAGGATAAATATCTGAACTCAGAACTACGAATTCATTAATTATATTTTGACCATGATTAAGTTGATTAATTAAGGTTTAATACCTTGTCATTTTGACACTTCAGTGATTCATGAATTAATTCTTTGTTAAATTCCCGAAGGATCATCTTCCGTAGTGACGTGTTAGATGACATAATTCTAGATGACGTGTCAAGAAAAAAGAGGGGTGCCACATGTTACTTGGAATCCTATTAATATTCAAGTGAAAGTGTCAGAAGTGGGTGCCACGTGTCAACTCAAGGAAGGCTCAAAAGATATGTGTGTCCTACAAATTGCATCTTTTAAAAGGCTTATGAAAATTTGTGAGCGGAATCCTTTGGGTTTCAGGGCTTCAGGGTTTTTATTGTTAAGACTGGTTGAAATACCTGAAGAACGGAGCTACGAAGTGGTCGTTAGGGATTTTACTCTTTAAAATTTAGGCGGCTCCAGAACTACGAGGGCTATTATGATTGTTCGATCAATAGGGAAACTCATCAATGACAGACATAGTGCACACCTTGTTATTAAATAATCAACAAATGAATTAGATTTTAAATAATATAAATTCCATTTACCAAGCTTCCACTTTATTTGGCTAAGATCATATTTTCATTTGGTGAAAAGAAAAAAGTTCAAAAGTTCAGAACTGTGTGTTCCAAAATATGTGTTCCAACATAGGCTCCATATGGGGATGGTGTCTCCCTACGAGATGTGGAAGAAAAGTAGATCGAGTGCCTTTATTGGGTAAATGGAGTCATTATTGCATTTATGGGAAACACTTTTTAGGAAGTAATCATAGAAAAATGAAATTCAACCGAATCTCAGAAAACCTTCAAAACACACCTAATCATTTATCTCAAGTTAGGTTATTTAAAATTTCCTTTTCGTAAAACTGAGTTTGGATTTGCTTAAGATAATGAAAACAACTTTAACAATTTAACAATTTTGTTCGCATCAAGGTTAAGTAAATTTAACAATTTATTTAGGGAGTCCCTTGTTGGTTTAGAATGTAAATATTATCGGAAAGAGAACTAGATATCAGAGTATGTTATATATATGTGTACGACAGCCCTACATATATCATAGATATTTCTTCACTGCTAGCAAGCCTGTTTAGTACGTCGGTGAAGTTATCTACATCTCCCATTGAATTTCCTTTAACCAATTCATTTAACACTTTTTCATTTGATTAAGATGACGAAATTCATTACATGGATTTCCTTTCATCATCTCTTTTGGAAAAAATGGGGGCAATCGAATTAATAATTTCCTTTCACCATTTGTCTTGGACTAAATGGGGGAAATCAATTTATGAATTTCCTTTCACCATCTCTCTTATATTTTAATATTTTTTAAGTGGGGGAAATGAATTTGTATGTATCATACAAGGGATGATATCTGCTTGAAATTTAACAACGAAGGTCTGTCAACAATTTTTTATTGTACTCTGGACTATTTCTCTCCCGATCTTCAATACACCTTCGCCTATAGGGAATATTTTATGGGAATTTTTATTTTTCAGGTATTAAACTTGAACGAATTAATCAGTTAAAAATATGATAGAAGAGATAAATTTATCAGGATTAGCCTAGACATAATTTCTTTCAGTTAAAAACAAAGGAACATAAAGATTTTCGCCTAATCTCGTTTTGAAGGTATGTGTTTTAAGTTTTTGGAGTCAAGGTGAAATTATTTCTTTCTATGAAGACACGGGTGTTAACTCTCAAAAACGCACCGGCATTTTTGAAGGAAATATGCCTAATCTTGTAGGGAAATTTTGACTATCTTCCCTAGTTCCAAATCCAAATCTGATTTTACCATTGGAAAGCCTACGATCTGTAGATGTCGATCGACTATTGGAACGTGCGAAACGGATATTTTATGGCTGAGAAAATTGATTTTTCCCAAAGGCAGTTTTTTATGAAAATTTTGACTTTCGGTGGTTAAGCTACCCGAAAAATGTGCCAGTCAACCACCGAAAGTGACTGTGTGCAGAGTTTGAGCAAGTTTTTGCACAACTCGAAGATTTTCGAGATGAAATGAGATGAAACCTCTTGGAATAGACATGTGGTGAATTATCAAGTCCAGCAAAACAGTTAGTTTTGACAAATGGTGGAGAAAGGAGGTGTTTCA
>JZKD02S1779997.1:489325-499945 GCA_000966675.3 Picea glauca | reverse complement strand
ATCTGAGGATGGTCCTCTTCCTCTTCACTTTTTTCCTTTGAAGAATCACCCAAAACTGGTCGCTTCCGTTCCAAGTAATCTTCGTACAAGACTTTCACCATCTCCGACATGGCAATGAATGTTTTCCGGAACTCTTTCTCATCTTGAGAAATCCCTTCTTCCGATGCCATCTTTTCGCTGTGAGAAGCTCTTCTTCTCAATCCAATTAATGGATTCTCTGCAACAAGCTTGCCTTCACCACGCTGTAGCTTTTCCCTGGTTAACATGCAACTCAAATCCAAACGTCAATTAGCTCTGATACCACTTGATTTGTCGGATCTTTTAATGACTTATGGTTGAGTTTTAATTTTGCATGCGTTAATTAACCATTTGAGAAACTTAGTGAAAGAATGAGAAAAGAAGAGGAATTATGACAGCCATATACATATATGCATATCTAAAATGAAATATAAGACAACAAACCATAACACGCAGATTTGATAACGGAGTTCGACACAACTTTGCCTACGTCTCCGGGCCTTTTCTTTGTGGGGGAGGCTTCTTTATTTCTGCTCAAAAGATAAAAAGTACATCAATGCAATGCCAAATGGCTACAAGACTGATCTGTTCATGTTCTTCTAGATCTCTAGAACCATGCAAAGAAAACGGCATGTGAAATGGACGTCCGGAGCTCCCAGAAATGATTTGACAACGTCTCCTCCTCAAAAGCTTCTCTGCCTCAAAATGGCTTTGGCTTGGATTCTCCTCATCATATTTCTGCTCTGAATTCCCCCTATGGCCTCAAACAGGCCTAGGTTATATAGCTTGGAATTTGGTTTCTCATCTCCAACTTCCTCCCAAAATTTAGGCTCCAAAACTACCCAATAACTCCCAAAAATGGAGAAAATACATTAAAAATGGGCTTAATTACAATTAAAAACCAAAAATTGCTTATAAAACCCACTTTATAGTTAAATTTGGGCATAACCCCCCTTTTGCCCAGTGTGCGCCCCCTTGATAGGGTCATATGGGTTCATATGGCCAAGCGCTAGCCCAAAGGGCTAAGTGCTGGCCCCTCTCCATACAATACTTTGCAATATATTTCATATTGTAGGTTTTATATCATAAGCAATAATTTGGTGTATTGGCAAAAGACCATTTCTTAAGGTGTTGGGCTTGGTGGTGGTCATGGGTTCAAATCCCATGGACCCCCAATTTTTTTTTTTTTGAAACATGCCACTTCAACTGATGACTGGGTGCCACGTGGCATCTCCCCATTTGCCGGATTAATGCCACTTGTCAGTTATTGACTGGTCCAGTTGCCTGCCACATGTCTGCCTTGTCAGTGAACCTTCCCAATCACCATCATCCAGAGAGTGCCACATCATCTCCTTCACAGTCAACATGCTAATGTCATCATCGTTGACTTTTTGACCAGTTGACCTTTGACTTTTTACCTATTTGGGCTTTCGATCGGAACGCAATAACTTTTGCGTACGGAACCCGTTTGACAAAGAAAATATACCGCCGGAATCGGGAAGACGAGATGGAGACAATGGAATTAGTTTTATCATATTATGAGCACTTTCATTTTTGAGCATTTTTCAAGCCTTATCAGGGTTCTGGATCCGATTTCGGATCATTCCCGTAACTACACAATCGCATCTTGTGCTTCCCGAAGCTATCTCTTGAGACAATTTATGGTTCATTTGTGACCCTACGGTACCGATACCTCTTCTTTCTTCGTGGCCAACTGTCTCTGCAATTCTTTATTTTCTTGATAAATTTCGGCTATGGTGGGTTGGGCCTGCTCTAGCTGCTGGATGGGACTCCCAACGGAAGAAACCAAAGTCTTTGCCCTTCCCTTTTGTTTCCCACTTCCTTGTCTGGTAGTCCTGACAGGTTCCATCCAAGTAGTGTGCATTGTAAGCTCCTCAGTAACTAGGTGTGCACTCATCTCAGCCGGGAGGTGACTTTCTCCTCCTATTTCCTTATTTTTTCTAGGCGTTCCCCGCATGCATGGTGTTTTATTCTGAGAGGACACAACCTCCAACATATGCCCTTCAGACATTATTTTCTCCACTCCCACCTCTACATGATATGATGACATTATTTCTGAGCAAAAGTAGGTACCTCCTATTGAATCTTCAGGGACACTCGATGCTAATAAGAGAGAGTCCCAGGCACGTTGGGGATCAGACCTAGTGCTCCGACTACCTCGCAAACACTGTCCCTTATTTAAAGGGGATCCTATAGTGTGACAGACTATTGGCTTAGACGTCTGCAGATGAATAAAATACAACAACATAGAGTTTTTTCTAGAATTGAACTCAAAAGACCAGCGCTACCAATGAATAAACTCGGTTGATGTGTAGAATCCCCACAGAGCCTCTAGAATTTATAGCAGAATGAGAAAGAAAAACAGAATGTGCCAAAGAACACTCACACCTCATGATAGGATGTCTATAATATTTAATGCATCACAACTACTCAATGGAGGTAATCTAGAATGCATGAAATGCCGCCAATCGGAGTTGTAGGGAATATACGGTATGATCATTCCAATCTCTTTAATCTCCCCAACTTCCATTATTAGAGAATGATAGTTAACACACTTGGTGACACAAATTCCAGAGGAACAACTTGCCTCGACTTGGGGAATTTAACGACTTCCTTATTATGGTATCCGACCTTTTGGGAGCGTACGTGCACTTTCGACACATGTTAGGCTCTAGCATCCTTTCCCAACCCCAAGGTTCAATAGGCCACTGTGACAGTTTTGACGCTCATATATTCCATACTTTATTTTCCAAGCTATGGCATGCAGATGTAACTCATTCAAACTGAAGAAGAGCAATGGCGTGGACAAGGATATTACAGGTCATTCAAAAGGGAAACTGAGATCATATAGTATTAAATGATAGAGACTAAATATCCCTAAAGGTATGCATCAGTCTATTCTATTTTGGCCTGCATATTACTATGCGTTGCCTGATAAGTGCTTTCTAAACTACCTCAACCCCGATTGCAGGAAGGATCCTCCCGACTACTGAACAAAGTTTGCACTGTAACCTCACCGAGGAACTCGAAAGAAATGTCGAAGAAAATTCAACAAAGTAATGAAGGATATCAGACTCCCCGAGTTTGACAGCCCCAACAACTTCGTCGACCTAAGGGACATAGTTGAGTCGCATGCCAAACAATATTCTCTATGGACCGAAGAGCTCTCAAAGATGACTGACACGAGTCCAGGGCAAGTGAAATGATTTTCAGAACATCCAATCAGAGCTCAAACCATGCTACAATAGTTAAACTCCTGTCTAGTGAAGTACTAGATGCATGCGATGGACATCAGAGGAATACATGCAACTCTGATGGAACATCACCAATTTCCATGGGACCAAACTTGTGAAGATTTGTTTATCAATTAGTCTTAGTATGAGAGAATCACCCTTTTCAAGAGATATCTCAGGCTGATTGTTAAAGAAACTATCAGTATAGGACGCCACGCGGTGATTTTTTTTTTTCTTAAACTACACTCAGCCGTTAATTTCAGTTAAAATTTACATTATAAATGAAGAAATCAACCGATTAGTAAAGGGTCGATGGTTGTTGCAAGAACTCTTTTTTTTTTGTTATTAAGAATTGTTTTGAAGCTTCTATTAATTGAGAAGTCCTTATGGACCAAAGACAAAGTTATTTTCATCAAATTCATGTGTGAATGGACACAGAGAAGAACTATTTCCTATCTCGTTTCAGGAATAGATGTAACAAGTAAGAGCTGTCCAATTTATTGTCAAGTTATCTGGTGCAATGCTTTGTTGTTCTTTTCTTTAATGATGAAGATGATGAATCATTGTGTGATTATGTGATGAACAATTATGGTAGATGAATTATTTTTCTTACCATTATCCTATTTTCATATGTGTTTTCTTTTTTATAATTAATAATATCAGATAGTAATTGGATGCTCACATGGTTAACATATTAGTACTAGGCCTATGGTATAAAATTTTCATCTGCATGTTTGAGTAGCGGGTTATCCCAAGCTCAGCCTCTTCCCCAATTGTTGGAAATTAATTTTGTTTTGTTTCCAAGTTGGTTTATACCAGCTTACACCTCACATTGGTCCCATCCAAGAGAAAATACAAAAGAGATAGTCCAAAATGACATAAGAGCCTTCAAAAGGAAACGTTAAAGCCCATCAATTAATTGGCCAAATCGCAAGATCTTGAGAAGCATTCCATTCCAAACGCTGCAAACTCTAATTGGGCCTCGGTGGTGGGTTTGGTTCCTACTATTGAACTAGGGATTTGAGACCCATCAACATAATTGGCGCTAGAAGGAGCGCCTGAGAATGAGTAGTTGAATATGTATTTTATATAGCATTTCAAACAACCTACAGATTCATAACAACCCACATGCATGGCTAGTCATTCCCGAGACAACCCACACACACTGAGTACTCCAAGAATGAGTAACTCACCCCAACCCAAGGGAGAAATTTTTCACCCTGAAATACCTTACGCTTTTCCTCACGAGGAAGTAAATCAATTCAGAATAATTACAAGAGCCTACTCTCGGAAGATCGGTGCATTGTCCTTAGCTCCCATACTCCCTCAAATAAAACAACAAATCAGACCAGTGGTTAGTACTCCTGACGAGGTTGTCGTACACTTGGTATAAGACTTAATATATTTCACGATTACCAAAATACAAGAGCCTCTTGATTTGATACCCGAAATGCCAGTCGATGACTTCTCTGAACCAGACGATTTCTCGGAAGAGGAGGAGTTCAACTTAGAGTCTGAAGATATGGAAGGAAAAAATGATCATAATGATGAAAGGGGGAACCCACCACTAAAACATCAACCCTAGTTGGCGAGAGATGCTTTGGCCCTCTCGGGACCAGTCCATAACCTTCCCCGACATCCATAGAAGTTGTTGCCTAATTTCGATCCCGAAACCTTCGGATTACCTGAAGATCATATCAAAAAATTTATACTAGCAATAATACTTATGAACGTCCAACATAAAGACGTATTTTGTAGGCTTTTCCCCTACACATTTGAATATCATCCACGTGGTATTTTAATCTTCTACCAGGATCTATAACTAGTTGGACCAAGTTTCAAAAAGACTTTCTAGATAAATTTGCAGAGGAAACTACTATGGGAGCTCTGATGGATGCGTTATTCGCCACCACCATGAGTTTGAAAGAAAGAGTCAAAGATTTCAATGAAATATTCATGACCATCTTAAACAAGTTTCATCCTGAAGCGAAACCAAGCCAGGAATTGCAGATTGAGGTTTACGTTAATGTGCTCCTGGCTTCTATTTCTATGTTCGTAAAAAGAGTCGCCAAGCGATCCCTGGCTAAAATTTTTGAAGAAGCCAAAACGATAGAATTCCAGATGAAAGGGTGTAAAGAGGGCCAGGTCTCACTAGTTAAGAGAGAAGCTCAGCCTCCCCCCAAGAGAGGAATCCTTTTGGCTAGACCGTCGGGGAAACAAACAGATAAGAATCCTGAAAAAGGAAATGGAGACATAAAAGACCTCCAACGCATGGTCAAGAAATTATCAAATGAGATCATGGACATGAAGAGGAATGCAGGGGAGGGAAACTAAGGACAAAGGCCCTACAAGCCTTTCTTTAAGAGGAACCCATCGTTCAAGGCAATTGAACCCCCCCTAGCTAACTTAAAGATTGATCTAGGGAATGTTGCATCTGATTCTTTCTATACTTATCACCAGGAAAACCACTCCGAAAGAGACTGCCCTCAATGGGTGCATGCCATGAATTTGATGACCAATCATTTTCTAGATAAAGTCTCCCTAACCAAACAACCAAGCAGTTTGGCTATGGATGTTGCTAACTAGGAAGATATTTATCCACCATAAGATACAACCATGCTGATATGGGATACCGACCTGATGATGCCTTCCGATGACCTATTCACATCTTAGGAGAAACCCGTGGAAGTCTCAGTGATACAAACATGCAGTAAGGGTCTGTCTATCTTGAAAGATAGCGCTGCCACCCAGACCTCGGGGAATAAGGCAACTCCGGATCGCCCAGAAACACCTTTCACTCTTGGTAAAAGCCCTATAAGCATCCATACCCGAGAATCACCCAAGATGGATTACAACATGGTCGAAGATTTGAATAAGTTAAAGGATAATATATCAGTTATGGACATTTGCAGGATTCCTCAACAGAAGGAATTCTTGTTACAAGCTTTGAAATTAGTAGAAAACCCGACCACGGGAAACGATCGAGAAAGAACTCTATCTCCCACAGATATGGTGAGAAAACCAACTATAAACACCTGCTCAGAAGGTAGAAAGGAAAAACCTTTTGTCCCACTGTTCCTCTTAACGTTTGAAGTCTTCAATAGAAACCTTCACAATTGTATGGTATATTCTGGGGCGTCTTCCAACGTTATGCCTTTGTCTATTTGAAAAAAGTTAAATTTTGTTCCTCTCAAGAGTGATAAAAATGTCATACAACTAAACAAAACCTAGGTCAAGGTCATGGGAGAACTCAAAGATGTAATGATCGGAATATCTACACACCCCATGTTTGTGCAAGTGATCGACATCATTGTGGTAGATATTCTAGAGGCTTATGGGTTATTACTGAGTCGAGATTGGTCTGAAAATCTAAACAAATATTTCAGTACAGACTGGGAACACCTTTGGCTACCACTAAAGGGATACAAGAACATGATCATAAACGATAGGGAGAGATATCTAAAACACACGGTCACTGATCTAGAAACCTCGAATGAACCCTTGTCCATAAACTTCCCCATTTTGGGCAATTATTCCTGCAAATCCCACTTCAAAAACTTTCTCCTCTCTTATCCGATGTTCCCCTCACTCAAAAATCTGAAATGGTTTTTCTGGAGAAATCGCCGATACCGACATAAGACACCCTTTTTTGTCAAGACCCTGTGCTATAGATTACAAAACAAAATATAGGAGAACAAGAAATTAACAAGGAAAAGGAAAAGGGCGATTTTCATTCACAAATTTGGACCTTATATTTTGATGTTTCTAGATCCCAAGAAGGGTCAGGAGCAGGGTGAATCCTCATTGATACTAAAGGTAAACATCATTTCCTATCTTGTAAGCTAGAATTTGAATGTACAAACAACACTGCCGAATATGAAGACCTAGTACAAGGATTAAAGAAATCTATAGACTTGAATGTCAAAGAATTTAAGGTTTTTGGAGATTCTGAAATGATTGTTAGACAGGTAAGGAATATTGTACATTGCAATTCTCCTCACCTTAAGAACTATCAACAAGAGGTACATAGGTTAGTAGAACATGTTGAATCCTTCAATATTACAGTGATCCCCAGAGCAAAGAATATTCTTGCTGACTCCTTGGCCACAACTTCTTCCAGGCTGTCCCCTCTGGAAGATTATGAAGCCTCTTGATTCACTGTTGATATTCTCTACAAATCGTCGGTGCCTAATAACATTTCTAATTGGAAAGTCTTTGAAGGAGATGAAAATATCATAAATGTCCTGACTAACCAATTTCAAAGATTTGGCTATTGACGATGAATTATTTCAAGAGAAATCGACAGAGACCGATCCTAGGACATGACAACCTATTGATAAATCAAAGTTTCTCACAATCCTGAAAGGTATAGTTAATCTAGAAAATTTGTTTGATCTAAAAGAGCGATTCAAGGGGCCTAAAAACGAAAAGAATGGTAGCTCTTGTCCCTGCATGAAACTATAAATCTTGGAACCTCAGAAAACCCAAAGAATGTCAATCTGGGAAAGAATATATCCAATGAGGAAAGGAAATATTATCTCAAATTGTTTAGACAATACCAATATGTCTTTGCATGGTCTTATCGAGATTTGAAAACGTATGATACCCTCATCATTCAACACATTATCCCATTAAAACCCGAAGTGAAACCTTTCCAAAAAAATCTCCGAAAGTATCACCCATCCCTGGAACCTCTCATGTATTAGGAACTAAAAAAAAATTTAGATTCCAAGATCATTTTCTAGGTTAGGCACTCCACATGGGTAGCAAATCTTGTCCCGATGAGGAAACAATCAAGAGAAATCTGCCTATGTGTAGATTTTAGGAACCTCAATAAAGCTTTATAAAAGGACAATTACTCAGTCTCACCGATGGAACAACTCTTGCAGACCGTGTCTGGCTCAGAGATTTTTTCTCTACTAGACGATTTCTCTAGTTACAGACAAGTTTTGGTTTCGGAGGAAGACCGTTTAAAAACCACCTTTTGAACCAAGTGGGGAACCTTCGCTTGTAAACGAATGCCTTTCGGATTAATTAATGTAGGAGTGACCTTCCAAAGGGCCATGGACGTATATTTCCAGGGACTAATCAATAAATGTGTGGTAGTATATCTAGACGACGTGACGGTGTATTCAAAGAATAGAGAAGAGCACATTCAACACTTAACTCAGATTTTCAAAAGGTGTAGGAAATACGGTATATCCTTAAACCCTAAGAAAACCATCTTCGGTGTCAAGGAAGGTAAGCTATTAGGTCAAATTATATCTCAAGAACGAATTCACATAGACCCATAAAGGATTAAGGCCATAGCTCAAATCGCCTTACCCCATAATAGGAAAGCTATGCAATCCTTTTTCGGGAAAATCAATTTTGTGAGGAAATTCACTCCCGATTTCACGGAAACCATTAAACTGTTACAAAAGATGATTCACAAGGATGCCAAATTTAAGTGGGATGATGAGATAAAAGGTGCTTTAAGCAATATAAAAGTTGCTATATCTCAGGCCACGATGTTGCGAAGTCCTGATTTCAATAGAGACTTCTTCCTCTATACTTTCACCTCCAACCAATCATTAGCTGCAGTTTTGACTCAAAAAGATGATGAAAACAACGAGGCCCCAATGTCATTCATGAGTACTAATCTTTGTTGGATTACTGAGAGGGGGGGTGAATCAGTAATAGAGCAATTTAATCCTTTTTAACCATATAATCCAAGTGTTATATCAATGAAGCATTATCATCCAATAACTGCAGAGTAAATAAGAAATGAACAAATGACCAAACATACACATACACAGTACACCAGTGTTTTACGTGGAAACCCAAATCAGGAGAAAACCATGGAATGATTTTTCTTATACGTCTTGAAGAATTACATTCATTGGAAACACCAACTTCCTTTGTTTTCCAGCTGCAACTGGAAGGAGGCTCCAACCCCCTTGTTTCTCAGGCTACAACCTGAGGGAATATCCAACTCCCGAATTCTATGGCTACATCCAGAAGGAGGCTACAACCCCCTATGTTCTTCGACTACAACCAAAAGGTGGATACACCCACCTATCCTTTCCCCAACCTCCCATCCTGAAGTAGAAGTAGAATGATGGAACCATTATTAACCTGTCACTGTGAGATATACCATTGTAAACCTGTACCAATAAATATGAACCATGCATCAACTTATACCTCAACCTATAATCAACTTGTACCATAAACAAGTGCATTAACCATGCAACAACCCATACCAAATAACCTGTAATCAACCTGTACCATAAACAAGTGCATCCAACCATGTACCAAGTATGCACCAATCATGTGTCAACTACTTATCAACTATGACTCATCAATATGTACCAACATCATCAACTATACACCTCATGTATGTGCCAACTCATCAACTACTTATCTCAACCATGTACCTGGTGTATATGATCACATTCCTGCAAACCTTCCGTAACTTCAACAACAAGAGACTAGCATTTTCATCAAACTTTTCATTAGTCTCACATGCCTAGTTTTGGATTAGTCAACAACCCTAACTTGAAGTAATCATAACTTTGTACCTGTAATGTATAAATATATAAAACTTATAGACAATGTTCTTCAGTGTGTGTTATGAAATTCCTCCAAGTTTCACTACTTGGAACCTCTCAGAAAATGAGTTATAGCAAAAATGGCATACCTTGCTGAATTGTGGATTAATCTAGAGAGCGAACTTGTAGAGCATGCCCCACATAGAATATTTGTTGAATTGATATTAATATATTACATAGAATACTAAATACTGTACCCTAACCAACACATTTGGTTTCACTGAATTTGGATCTGTTATGAAGAAGTTATAATGTTTTTACCCGAAACACCTGGTTTTGACTAGTTTTAGGACTAGCCACAAACCCTATTTTCCACGGAGTGTAACTCCAAAAATACAATGAACCACAAGCTGGATTTTTTACCACAAATACTTGGATGTGTTTTCTCAATGGAATATAAATTTTATGGTCTGAATCATTATATAAAAAACATTATAGCGGAAATGGTGAGATGACCTGTAAATAACATACCTTAGAAAGCACCATCAAAAGAATTTATCCTTCCTTACATTTCAACTTTCTTTTCTTCACCTTCCCTTAGAACTTCATCTTAGATATCCTTTGTTACCTCAGACACCTATATATATTCAATATACTCAAGTGTGATTAAAATGAGAGAGCCTTGCCTCTTATTTATACTTTGCAAGTAGCTTCCTTAAAAACATCTTCTAGGTCACTTGGCCCCACTTTCCTTATTTTAGGGTTAACCTACTTCTAATTTCTCCATTAAATTTATTATTGAAATAATTTATTTTGTA
>JZKD02S1779997.1:454226-477538 GCA_000966675.3 Picea glauca | reverse complement strand
TTTATGCTTGTGCTCTTGAGTACGTGGAAGGCTAACAACCTTTGTAATTGTTTTTAGAGCAATACTTAGAAGAAACCATTATAGTTCCCCTAGTTTGATGTTCAAATTTTGCTAATTTCGAGTCCTTTGGGTTTCTTAGATTGCCATTTTCCTACATACTATGTTGCCATGCTCCTTGCTAGGTTAACTTGCCCTCAATTTTTTGGTTGCTCTCCTTCCTTGTTGTACTATGGAGGGCAAAGCCTTTTGTAGTGTTATTTGCTTAGCTATATTGTTGCAAATACCGCCACATTAATGAATTGGCATCAAAAGTTTCTAAAGGAAAATATCAACTAACTTACAAAGAAACTCATAACAATGATAATTATAAAATCGCATGATTTACGAGAAGCTTAGATAAAAACACAATAGATTTACATACAAAGAGGGAACATGATACTTTCAACTGAAAAACATTTTCAAAATCTCATATATTAAGGCTCCCGCCAAGCTCAAGTTACATACAAATAAACACCATCGATGCCTTGACTAACTAGCCTGGTTATATTGAGAAAGTAAAAAACACACAAAAAACAAAGAAAACTATCTAACGTCACTTCGGAGAATGCAAAACAAGAGTCTTCCCATCATGTATCTCTGGCACATGGACCTTCTCCCAGACTAATCCTTGGACCTTGCAATGTTTTCATTTTTCCTTCCCCGTCATTCTCTGCGCTTCACGTAGCTATAGAATCGTATCTTGTGCTTCCTGAAGCTATCTCTTGAGCCAATTTGTGCTTTCTTCGTGACCCTGTGGTACCGATACCTCTTGGTTCTTCACCGCCAACTGTCTTCTCAATTCTTTATTTTCTTGATAAAGTTTGACTATGGGAAGTTGGGCCAGCTCTAGCTTCCGAATGGGACTCCCAACAAAAGACCAACATCCTTTCCCTTCCCTTTCATTTCTCTCTTCCTCAACTGGTATTTGTGACAGGTTCCGGCTAGGTAGTGTGCATTGTAAAATCCTCAGTGACCGGGTGTGCACTCAACTCAGTTGGGAGATGGATTTCTCCTCCTATTTCCTTATTTTTTCCAGGCCTTCCCCTCCTCCACAGTGTCTGCTTCTGAGATGACATGGCCTCCAACATATGTCCTTCAGACGTATGTTTCTCCACTCCCACCTCTGCTTGAGACACTGACACCATTTCCTAGAAAAAGTAGGTACCTCCTATTGAAGCTTCAGGTACTCTCGATTCCAATAAGAAAGAGTATCAGGGATGTTGGGGCTCGGACCTGGCACTCCGACTACCTCAAAAACCCCATGCCTTGTTTAAAGGGGATCCCATAGTGCGACGACATATTGGCTTCGAAGTCTATAGATGAATAAAATACAATGACATAGAGTTTTTCTAGAATTTAACTCGCAAGACCAGCGCTACAGATGAATAAACTCGGCTGATGTGTAGAATCCCCATAGAGCCTCTAAAATTTATAGTAGCACGAGGGAGAAAAACAGAATGTGCCAAAGAACACTCACACCTCGCGACATGATGTCTTGAATATTTAACGTGTCACAACTACTCGAAGGTGGTAATCCAGAATGCATGCAACACCGACAATTGGAGTTGTAGGGAATATACAATATGATTATTCCAGTCTCTTTAATCTCCCTAGCTTCCATTATTAGTGAATGATAGTTAAAAAACTTCGTGATACAGCTTCCATAGGAACAACTTGTCTCAACCTAGGGCATTTAACGACTTCCTTATTATGGTATCCGACCTTTTGGGAGCGTACGCACACTTTCGATACACGTTCGGCTATGGCATCCTTTCTCAACCCCAAGGGTCAATCAACCATTGTGATGGTTTTGATGCTCGTATCTACCGTACTTGATTTGCCATGATATGGTGTGTGGATGTAACTCATTAAAACTGAAGAAGAGCGGTGGCATGGAAAAGGAAAGTACAAGTCATTCAAAAGGGAAACTGGGATCACGTAAGTATTAAACGATCGAGACTAATGATCCCTACAGGTACACATCAGTCTATTCTGTTTCTGTTTGCATCTTACTATGCGTTGTTTGATAAGTGATTTATAAACTACCTCAACCCCGATTGTAGGAAATATCCTCCCGACTATCGAAAAAAAAATTCTCCGTAACCTCACCAAGGAACTCAAAACAAGCATCGAAGAAAATTCAACAAAGTGATGAAGGATATCGAACTTCCCAAGTTCAGAAACCCTGACAACTTCATTAACCTAAGGGATGTAGTTGAGTCGCATGCCAAACAAGATTTTCTATGGACTGAAGAGATCGCAAAGATGACCGACGTGAGGCCAGGTCAAGTGCAACGATTTCCAAAACATCCAATCAGAGCTTGAACCATGCTACAATAGTTAAAATCTAGTCTAGTGAAGTACCAGACGTATGCGATGGACATCATAGGAATACATGCGTCTTCGATGGAATAACATCGATTTCCATCGACCCAAACTTGTGAAGATTTTTTTATCAGTTGGTCTGAGTATGAGAGAAATCAACCTTTTCAAGAGATATCTCGGGCTGACTGTTAAAGAAACTATCAGGATAGGATGCCACATGGAAAATTTTGTTTGCTTAAACTACACTAGTTAAAATTTACATTATAAATGAAGACATCGACCAATTAGTAAAGGGTTGATGGTTGTTGCAAGAACTCTTTATTTCTGGTTGTTAAGAATTATTTTGAAGCTGCTATGAATTGAGAAGTTCTTCTGGACCAAAGACAAAGTTATTTTCATCAAATTCATGTGTGAATGGATGAAAAGAAGAACTATTTCCTATCTCATTTCATGAATAGATGTGACAAGTAAGAGCTGCCCAATTTATTGTCAAGTTATCTGGTGCAATTCTTTGTTGTTCTTTTCTTTAATAATGAAGATAATGAATTGTTGTGTGATTGTGTGATGAACGATTATGGTAGATGAATTATTTTGCTTACCATTATCCTATTTGCATATGTGTTTTCTTTCTGATAATTAGTAATATCAGAAAGTAATTGGATGCTCACATGGTTAACGTATTAGTACTAGGCCTGTGGTATTAAATTATCATCTGCATGTTTGAGTAGCGGGTTAGCCCAAGCTTAGCCTCTTCACCAATAGTTAGAACTTAATTATGTTTTATTTCCAAGTTGGTTTATACTGGATTACACCTCACATTGGTCCCATCCAAGAGAAAATACAAAAGAGATAGTCTAAACTGAAGGAAGATCCTTCACAAGGAAATGTTAAATCCCATCGATTAATTGGCTGGATCATAAGATCTGGAGAACCATTCCATTCCAAACACTACAGAGTCTAATTGGGCCTCAGTGGTGGGTTTTGTTCCTACTGTTGAACTAGGGATTTGAGACCCATCAACACACAATTAGTGTAATATAAAACAAAGCAACATAATCCTTAGTGTTCTCGATCTGTGGACCAGACATGATCATAGGTCTTTCGTCCTGTAGATTAGTAACATCTACATGACATTCAACATCAGAAATGTTTATCATTTTAGCAATTTCCTTTTTATAAATTGGATTTTTTGCAAGCTCAACCAGAGGCATGGGAATTTTAATTTTATTAAGTTCATTTTCTAAACTGAAACCTCCAATTGTTTTTTTGATTTCTCTGGTTGGCATTTCTTCTTCTAGGTTTTTCGGTTTCTTAGTTTGTGTTGCTCTTGCTTCAAATAGCTTTGTCCAGGAATATTGTGTTTCAATTGATGGTTTAGTACTTGCTGCCTCATTCATTTTATTTTGCGACAAAATATTTTTTCGGTGGAACATTCGTAAAAACAAATTCTATGGGCCTTAGATCATACTTTTGTTGGAGTTCAACGATTATTGAGTCGACGAGTCCTTGATAGGTAGAGTCTCCCATATTATTGAATCTTTCCTCATTATTAAACATGGATTAGAAATCTAAACACTTCTCATAATCTTGTCTGGTTAAACGTAGCTCAAGATCGTCATCACTAAGGTTGTCCAGGTCTTCATCCAACTCCTTGTAATTTTGCATGTCATCCCTCTACATAAAATTTTCAGTTTTAAATGGGGCTTGGATATTTTGATCTTCATTTTTTATTTGTCTTTGTTGCATCTAGGGGTTAGGGTTTCTCTTGAACTGATTCCTAACGTAAGTATCAGGTTTGGCTTGGTCTAGCTCCATCCTAGATATTTTGTTTGATAAATATTTGATTACCTTGGCCATTTCATCCATTTTCTCTTATGCGGACTTCCCAGATCCAAAGGGTCCTTCTTGTTACTTGAAATTTTTAGGTTCTTTCGTTCCTATCTCAACCTTAGTTTTTAATTTCTTGGATGCCACCATATTGGATACAATTTCTATGGCATCATCTTGCATTCCTAACAAAGTGGCTGATATTCTTTCTCTTAAGAGGAGAGCAAAGTCAAGTTCAAAGGCCCCAACAAAAGTTAGTTTTGCAGCAGGTTGAGAGGGTTTGACTTCGGCTGGGATTTTTTTATACAATTTGTTGAACCTATGAGTAAATTCAAGGACTGATTTAAATTTTTTTTTTATTAAAGCCTCAAATTCAGTCAAATAATAGAGATGGTCCTTCTTCTCTCCCCATTGTCTTAGGAAGGCATTTTCTAGATCATCATATGACCATATGGAACCTACCAGGAGTCCTCAAAACTAGGTTCTCACTTGTCCTTCAAAGTTTTGTACTAACAACCTTGTGTACAAATATTTGTGCTCGATGCCAAGGATATCAACAAACTGATAAAAAAAGGCTATGTCTTCGGTTGCAGTTAAATCTCCTTCTCCCATGCATTTTGGTAGGTTTTTCATATAATTTTTGGGCAAATCATGAAGGATGACAGGATGACCAAGGGAGCATATCTGGAAGCTACCTTGGAAAAGATTCTAGGAGGTGGATCTTTCCCATGAACTTGCCCACCTGCTCCTTTGCCTTCGACACCACCTCCTCCAACAACAACCATTGGAAGTCTAAGAGATGAAATTCGGAAGTTAAAAATGGGATTTTCAAAAACTTCGAGGGACTTAAGTAGTGACCTTTAGACTACTTCGGTGTAATATCCCTAAGGTTGAACCCAATTGTAAATTTAAATGCAAAGGTACTTAAGCTGGTGAGATGTTTTGATATCATTTTTATATGCACATTTCATGGCATAGTGCGTGCATGCACTGCATAGTAAAATGAGGAAGTGTGCACATTCTAGGATACTGTGCGCAACAACTTAAGTGTGCACAATTTTTAGGCTAGGGAGCCTTTGTGTATATGTTGTGTTTTATAGGCCGGTGAGCCAATTATTATAAGCTAGGATGCTTATGTTTTGATTAGGCCGGAGAGCCTGGATGTTAAAGGCCAGTGCACCTATTTTTTATATGACTCATAATTAATATAACATACATCGTTGCGCGCAGACCAACCACAATAAAAGAGATGGGGGACTAAAATCCACTAGTTAGGGAAAGGGTAGGGATAAAAGTTAAGGAAAATGGATAAGCTATGGAGCTTAAGCCAAAAAGGAATATTATATTAATATTTATTAAATCATAAAGTATGGATACTTATTTTATCCCAAGTTCTAAAGATGGGTACAAGTGGGCCAAAGTAGCTCCCAACATGACAAGTGTCAAGTTGGGGACATGCATACATATTGTTGGGACTTAGTTCATTTTACCATATTTTTCCATCATTCTTCCCATCATCCCTTCCATCATTTAGTCATCAAGTCAATCATCAATGAGCACGCACACACCCATTGAGCTATCCTTCATATCTTCATGAATGTACCTGAACTTGTATCCATAGCCATATTGTGTTGGTGTATCTGGTTAGATAGGGAGCTAGACTAAAGAAGCGGGTTGTCAGGCCCATGGGATATTGAAGAGGCGAACTACCAGAGAATTTCTAGGAATTGATTTCCTGAAGGTGCTAAAACTGCAACTACAGTGCTCTGAGACTTCTTGTCCGACCTGTTGCTGAAGCCTGGAAAGGAAGTGGGGCAGAAGAAGGACTATTGAGAAGAGAAGGGGCACTCTTCCTGAGTGGGACAGGCATGTGGGGAATGAGGGATTGTAGGTTGTTAGTTTGGGTTGGCACCTAAGAAATAGTCTTTCCTGTTGTCTATGAGCCTTTAGCTTGGTTAGGAATCCCTTTACCCGGGTGTAGATTAGTCCCAGCTCGGGGGTGGCTCACTTTTGAGAGTGATGAACAATGTGGTCTAAGGCTGGGAGGTTCGTGGAAGGTCTTCACACAATTGGTGACATTCTTACCAAGATAAGTGCCAATTGTGTGATAAATTTACATGTTGCATTGTTATTTACGTGCTTATTTTTATGGGTTATCATATGTGCGGTTATAACTGCATTTATTTTTATGGGTATTTTTCTGTATATGATGCATGCATATGTTTAATGTTATTTCAGTGTGAATCTGTGCATCTATAGATGTATTTGGTTGTTTACATTATATATATATATATGTTTTCGTAAGAGTTCTGTGTGTATATATTTTAATTACATGCATTTCGAAAAATTTATGTGGTATAGCTCAGTTGGATGTTGGGTATGTTACAGTATGTTCCACAGAGAGAATGTAAGAGTTCTCTGGTGTAGCATGGCCCGGCCTGGGTGGCCGGGGACATTGAAATATGGTATCAAAGCTTTAGTTTTCAACACAGATCCTGGATGGGCCGAACAAGTGAATTGAAGCGAAATGTCATAGAGGATTAATTTCGAAGTGGCCAAAGTTCGAGTTACAGAGTGTCCATGGTAAAAAGTAACAACAATTATGCAAAATTGGGAAAAAACCCTAATTTATGTTGTTAAATTCATGGGAAAATTGAGAAATTCAGCCATGTGGTGAGATATTATTGATTTAATTTATGTTCTACCAAATTCAGACCTGGAACTGGTTGAATTTGAAGTCACATTGAAGCCATGACAGTTGGAGCGATTTTTATAATTAAAATTCTCAATTTGTGAATTGAGTTTGGGAAAAATTAGTTCGAGAAATGTCAACCCATAATGATTTGTTGTAAAAGAGGTTGAATTGGTTTTATTGGGTTGAAATTGAACAAATTTCATACTTGTACAATGTCTATGGTAAAAATTGAGAAAAAGTTAAGCAAAAGCCCGAATTTCTGCAGCGAAATTCACGAGGAATTGATGTGCATAAAAATAAATGTGCATAGGTGGGTGCATTAAAAATGAAAGATGTTCAGTGAAAGGATTTTGATATGTAAAAATTGGGTGTCGCATGGAAAAATGTTGGCATGCTGGTGTGCACTCTAAATTTGGGTTGCGCACGTAAAAAAATTGGCGTGCTGGTGCACATGCTAAATTTTGGCGCCGTGCGGAAAATGTTGGTGTGAGGGTGCGCATGCTAAATTTAGCATTGCATGGTGTGCATTCGAATAATAATGTGCACGCAATGTGCACACACATAATAATGGCACACACGGTGTGTGCAGTATTGGTAGAGTGCAGAGAAACTTTGATGGTGTGTGCGCAATATGGGTATATGTTGTCGCGCGACGGTTTAGTTAATGGTGCGTGCAGAGTATTGGTGCGCGGTGGGGGCATACTAAAATTTGGCATGGTGCAGTGCGTAGAGTGAAATGTGCACAAAATATAAACATGCGATACAAAAACTGCGTGCAACAGGTAATAGTGCAAGAACCAAAACTGCGCGCGGTGGATATTGGCGCACGACATAAAAGTAGTGCATGCAAGTTATTGGTGCAACAAAGAAGTGATGAAAGTGGTTTAATAGTGCTTGAAGCACAATTTACTTTGTTTTTTTGTTGGGAAAGGTGAATATGGGCTTACAGGTTGAAATTTGTGCACACGAAGTTGTTTGAAGGGTGAACAACAAAAAAAAACCAGTGATTTTCTACAACGTTTTATATTGTTTGAACACCATCTTTTTGAGGCCCTTAAGATCATTTTTAGGCACTTGAAAACCATAAGAATAGAGTGTTCCAAGGAAAACTATGTATCTGCATCCCAAATAAAAGATCTTGGAGAGAGATTTCTAATGGTGTAAACCGTTCGTCAAACGAAGATTTTATGAGAAAGTTATAGCACAAACAATGGAGGGTAAATTTTCAGACCCGTCTAACTTCAAAGAGCCATAACTTTCTTCTCCAGAATCATATTGAGGCACATGAGAAGTCAATGGAAGGATATTGAACCATAGAAGACATTCCAAGAGCTGAATTAAATTTCTGGGCATGTTAAAAGTGTTTAATATGGCAAAGAAGGTACCTATAGCATACCAATTACAATATGGTATTTTGTTCTGGAATTTCAACAGGATGTAACTAGCATCCCATAACCCAAAAAGAGGTGAAACTTGGACAAAGCGTCCATAAGAAGTTTATGAAGAAACCCAATTGATATCCTATGAAAAATCCAATGGAGCAGGTGCGAAATTGCATAATTACAGTGTAGAGTTGCGCCAAGTTGAAGTGTGAACAGAAAAAATTAATGGGCAATTTTCAAATAACCATAACATTTTGCTCAAGAATCAGAATTGAGAATGGGAGCAGGCATTGGAAAGTGGAATCTAAATATACAACCAGAAAATTGATCGAGGAATTCAATTTTCTAGGAAATTAGAAGAAATAATTTTGATATATATTATTGAACCAGAATGGTTCATATTTTCATGAAATTGTTGAAACAGTTAGCCTAACAAAGTTTTGTTGGCTGCACATTTTGTAGAGTTAACAACAACCAGATCAGATCAATATCAACATAGATTTTGGAGTAATGGAGGAGGCACAAGGGACTTACGTTCAGGAGGATTATATCAGAGGGATGGATGTCCATTTGGGCATTGAAGGAACAAACTCCAATGGACATGGAGAAGGAAGGGATGAAAAAATGAATATGGCAGAGACCATTAAAAATTTGCAGAAGGATTTCCAAAGTCATAAAGATGATAATTAAAGGCTTATGAAACCCAAGGAGCAATAGGATGACTTCAATATTAATTTATTGCAGAGATTTAATAGAATAGAAAAGCAATTGGACAAGGAGAGTGGCTTAAGCAAATTTGGAAGTCACGGGCCTCCTGATGAGAAAAGAAGAACCAGAAGTGTTAGCAAACATCACCACCACTCCCCGATGCATTCCAATAAGAGAGCACATAAAAAATCAAGTCCATCCCCCGTCAGAAAGCATAAGGGGTCTGGGGTGGATGATCTACGAGGCGAAATGAACAAAATCAAACCTCCTACATTTGATGGTGAGCATAAGAAGGATGAATATGCAGAGACATGGTTGTTGGGCATGAGAAAGTATTTTCAGTTGCATAATTATTTTTCTCATGCAAAAGGTAGAATTGCTATCTATCAACTCAAGGGAAAGGCATCCATGTGGTGGGATGAACTTGTGCAAGTGCAACACATTAAATAGAAAAGTGTTACTTGGAGAGAATTCAAGAAGTATTTTGAGAAGAAATACTTGACTAAGAGATATTATGACAAGAAAATGAAAGAGTTCCTTGAACTCAAGATTGGAAGTATGACCATAGATGAATATGAGAGAAGGTTTTTAGAACTGTTGAAGTATGTCTCTTTCATCAAGGATGAGACAGTTAAGATTTAGAGGTATTTGAGTAGATTTCCATCATTTATCACTGACAAAATACAGTATGATGATCCCAATACATTGGAGGAGACCATAAGGAGAGCTAAATGCCTATATGATCGACACAAAGCAAGGCCAACTTTCCAAAAGGATTGATAAGACAAAAATAAGTTCAATATGGATCAGAGGAAGAAGGGAGCTAAGCCACCATTCTTCATAAATAATACTCAGGCACATCCAACTTCTAGAGAAACTATAACGATTGAGACAAGGGGTCAAAGGCCAAGGAAGCCACCTATTCAATGTTGGGGTTGTAAAGGAGATCATATGTACAGAGATTGTCCTCACAGAGGTGAAAAAGTGAGAACCATTCATACTATACAACAAGATGAAACAATGGAGGACATGGGTAGAAATGTACCAAGGATCTATGCATCCCTGGACAACAAGTAAGCTGAGTATCAGTCACATATGATTGAAGTGGAAGGTATGATCAACAACCAAACCATTGCTATTTTAATTGATTCAGGATCCAGTCATAGTTATATAGGTCCTAAGATGGTGGAACTTTTTCATTTGCCAAGAATCAAGCATGGAAAATATTGGTTGGTGTAGCTGGCTACTAGAGCGAAAAGAAAAGTTAATGAGATGGTTAAGTCATGTCTTATGGACATGAATGGATAGAACACTAGGGCAGATTTGAACATGTTTCCTTTAGGTTCCTATGACTGTCTAATTGGTATGGATTGGTTGGACCAACATCATGCCTTACTAGACTGTCATAACAAGGAATTTACTTGCTTGGATAAGGAAGGAAACCTAAGGAAAGTGCAGGGAATTCCCAGGGCAGTAATCATCAGAGAAATTTCAGCATTGCAATTGAAGAAATGTTACAGAAAAGGGTGTCAAATATTTGCAACACATATGGAAGAGACACCTAAAGATAAGGTGCCAAATTTGGAAGATTATGTAGTCCTAAAAGAGTTTGAATATCTGTTCAGGGAGGTACCCGTACTACCCCTAAAGAGAGATATTGATTTCTCTATAAATTTAATACCTGGAGCAGCTCCAATGTCAAAGACTCCTTACATAATGAGTACACCCGAGTTGAAGGAGTTGCAAATGAAGCTTGAATAAATTATGAAGAAGGGGTATATATGCCCAAGTGTGTCACCTTGGGGTGCCTTAGTATTATTCATGAAGAAGAAAGATGGAACATTAAGATTGTGCATTGATTCTAGACAGTTGAATAAAGTGACTGTTAAGAACAAGTATCCTCTACCAATGATTGATGATATTTTTGATCAATTGAAAGATGAAAATATATTTTCAAAGATAGATCTCAAGTCATGATACCATCAGGTAAGGATTAAAGAGGAAGATATCAGGAAGACTGCCTTCAGGACGAGGTATGGTCATTATGAGTTCACAGTGGTGCCATTTGGGTTGTCAAATGCACCAGTTGTTTTCATGTGTTTAATGAATGGTGTTTTCCGAGAATATTTAGTGTTTGTCATTGTCTTTTTGGATGACATTATTATATATTCCAAATCAGAAGAAGATCATGAACATCATTTGAGGATGGTGTTGCAAGTATTAAGGGAGCATTAGTTGTATGCCAAATTGAGCAAGTGCTCATTTTATCATAAGAAAATTCATTATTTGGGGCATATCAATTCAAAGGATGGGATAGAAATGGATCCTGAGAAGATAGAAGCCATTAGAGAGTGGTCAGTGCCAAAGAATGTGGCAGAGGTCAGATCATGCATGGTTCTTGCAAGCTACTATAGGAGATTTATTGAAGGATTCTCAAAGATTGCACACCCAATCACTTCCTTACAAAAGAAGGGTGTGAAGTTTTAGTGGACATTGGATTGTGAAAAGTGTTTGAAACACTTAAAACAATTATTAACAAGTGATCCAATACTAAGGATTGCAAACCCAAATGAAGACTTCATTGTATGAAAAAATGCATGTAAGGAGGGACTTGGTGGAGTCCTCACTCAAAATGGGTTTGTTATATGTTATGAATCAAGGGAGTTGAAGGAGAATGGAAGACACTATGCCACTCATAATTTGGAGTTGTAAGCCATAGTGCATGCCTTGAGGAAATGGAGACACTACCTCATGGGGAATAGATTTGAGCTAAGAACATACTATAATGGTTTGAAATATTTATTTGATCAACCAACTCTAAATGCTAGGAAAAACAGATGGTTAGAATTTCTAACTGAATATGGCTTTGATATAAAGCATATCAAGGGGAAAGAGAACAAAGTGTTTGATTCACTCAGCATAAGAGTGCATGAATTTCATGCTACATCCATGATCAGGTACCAATCATATTTGAAAGACATAATTATAGAGGCTGCCAAATCAGATTTGCAATACAAGGAATTAGTGGAAAAATTACAATAAGGTATTTTGCAGCAGAAAATTGAGGAATATAAGCTAGATAATGATGAAATTGTCATGCACAGGGGAAGAATTTATGTACCAAATTATCAGGAATTGAAAAATCTGATATTGAGAGAAATCCATAATGTACCTTATGTTGGGCACCCAGGATATCAAAAAACTATGCAGTTGTCAAAAGCCAATAATATTGGCCAAGCATGAAGAAAGAAGTTGTTGATTTTATTACTAGGTGTTTGGAATGTCAAAAGGTAAAGGCTGAGCATAGACACCCAACTGGTTTGCTACAACCATTACCCATTCTTGAGTGGAAATGGGAAGTTGTAATAATGGATTTCATCACTAAACTTCCCAGAACAAACAAGCAACATGATTCTACCATGGTAGTGGTGGATAAGCTTACTAAAGCTGCCCATTTTATTCTAATTAAGCTCACTCAAAAGGAAAACAACATTGTTGATGTTTATATGAAGGAAATTTCTAGATTACATGGAATACCCAAGACAATTGTGTTTGACAGAGATCCAAAATTTATCTCAAAATTTTGGAAGGGATTATGTAATGGATTTGGAACAAATTTGAATTTTAGTACATCGTATCATCGAGAATCGGATGGAAAAATAGAGAGGGTAAATCAAGTGATTGAATATATGTTGAGGATGTATGTGATGGATAAACCATCAAAATGGGAAGACTACCTACACTTGGTAGAGTTTTCTTATAATAATGGGTACCAAGCATCTCTAAAGATGAGCCCATTTGAGGCACTTTATGGAAGAAAGTGCAACACACCCGTAAGATGGGATAACCCAGTAGATAGAGCAGTGGTTGGGCCAAATTTGCTCAGGGAAATGGAGGAGCAAATGATAAAAATAAAGAAAAATTTAAAGGCAGACCAAGACAGACAGAAAAGATACAATGATAAGGGATGAACTCACAGGGAATTTAAAGTGGGAGACCATATATTTTTTAAAGTGAAAGCCAACAGAAGTTCCCTGAAGTTGAGAAATTGTTCAAAGTTGGCAGCTCGCTATTGTGGTCCATTTGAAATCCTAAAGAGGATTAGTCCAATAACTTATATGATTGACTTGCCTACATCTATGTCTATTCATAATGTATTCCATGTATCTTTGCTCAAGAAATATATTCCTGATGCTAATCATGTTATTGATCGGAATATGATTTAGGTGGAACAAGAAGGTGCTTTCAAAGTGCATCTAATATGCATTATGGACCAGAAAATCAAACAGCTATGGAATTGAGCCATAGGGCTTGTAAAGTTCCAATGGACTTGGTACGGTCTTGAGGATGCTACTTGGGACCATGAGGATGCAATGCAGGCATAATACCCACATCTTTTTTAGGACTTCTGAAATTTTATTGTATATGTGTACATGCTGAACTGAGGATAGTGCATAAATAAGGGGAGGGGATTGTAATATCCCTAAGGCCGAGCCCAATTGCAAATGTAAATGAAAATGTACTTAAGTTGGTGAGTTGTTTTCATATCATTTTTATATGCACATTTCATGGCATAGTGCACGCATGTATTGCGCAGTAAAATGAGAAAGTGTGCACATTCCAGGATAATGTGCGCAACAAATTAAGTGCATGCGATTTTGAGGCCAAGGAGCCTTTGTGTATATGCTCCATTTTATAGGATGGTGAGACAGTTATTATAAGCTAGGGTGCTTATGTTTTTATTAGGCCGGAGATCCTAGAGTTAAAGGTCAGTGCGCCTATTTTTGTATATGTATCATAATTAATATAAAATACAACATTGCACATAGACCAACCATGATAAACGAGATAGGGGATTAAACTCCACTAGTTAGGGAAAGGGTAGGAATAAAATTTAAGGAAAAGGGATAAGCTAGGGAGCTTAATCCAAAAAGGAATATTATATTAATATTTCTTAAATCATAAAGTAAGGATAATTATTTTATCCTAAGTTCTAAAGTTGGGTACAAGTGGGCCAAAGTAGCTCCCAACATGACAATTGTCGAGTTGGGGACATGCATACATATTGTTGGGACTTAGTTCATTTTTCCATATTTTTCCATCATTATTCCCATCATTCCTTCCATCATTCAGTCATCCAGTCAATCATCGATGAGCATGCACACACCCATTGAGATATCCTTCGTATCTTCATGAATATACCTGAACCTATATCCATAGCCATCTTGTGTTGGTGTATCTGGTTAGCTAGGGATCTAGATTGAAGAAGCGAGTTGTCAGGCCCATGGGATATTGAAGAGGCGGGTTGTCAAGACCGTGAGCAATTCTCTGGGTGAGATAATTTTTGAGAATTGATTTCCCGAAGGTGCTAAAACTGCAGCTACAGTGCTCTTAGACTTCCTGTCTGGCCTGTTGTTGAAGCCCAGAAAGGAAGTGGGGTAGCCGAAGAACTATTGAGCAGAGAAGGGGAACACTTCCTGGGTGGAACATGCATGTGGGGAATGAGGGACTATAGGTTGTTAGTTTGAGTTAGCACCTGAGACAAATTATTTCCTGTTGTCTATGAGCCTTTAGCCTGGTTAGGAATCCCTTTACTCGGGTGGAGTTTAGTCCTAGCTCGGTGGTGACTCACTGTTGAGAGTGATGAACAATGTGGTCTAATGCTGGGAGGTTCATGGGAGGTCTGCACATAGTTGGTGACGTTCTTACCAGGGTAAGTGCCTATTGTGTGATAAATTTACATGTTGCATTGTTATTTACATGCTTATTTTTATGGGTTATTATATGTGTGGTTATAACTATGTTTATTTTTATGGGTATTTCCTGTATATGTTGCATGTATATGTTTACTGTTATTTTAGTGTGAATCCATGCATTTACATATGTATTTGGTTGTTTACATTATATGTATATGTTTCCGCAAGAGTTTTGTGTGTATATATTTTATTTGCATGCAGTTCGAAAAATTTATGTGGCATAACTCAGTTGGATGTTGGGTATGTTACAGTATGTTCCACAGAGAGAATGTAAGAGTTCTCTGGTGTAGTGTGGCCCATATTAGGTGGTTGGGGACGTTACAATCAGGATGTGGCAAAAGAAACTTTAGAAAAAGGTCGTTAGGAGATGGAAAACCTACAAGAGGAGGAAAAGGGAAATGTGGGTTGGTTTCCTCAGACCTACAAGATGTATATGTAGGAGAACCAATAGGGGATGAATCAGGGTATAAAATATATTCTTCAGAGCTTCAGGAAACTGAAACCTTTACTTCAGGAAAGGATAGAACTAGTAGGGTGTCAACAATGATAGGTATCAAATGGGATATTTTGTTCTGAATGGTAGGAGTATCATTCAATTCAATCTCAACTTTTATCTCAGGAACAAGTACCTATGGATTCTCAAGCTTAGTCTTGGGTTTACTAGTCGATGCCTCCGCATAGGGTACTTGTTTAAAATTCTTTTCAATGGTTAGTTCCTCAATTTGAACCTTAGCATTAAGTTGTGTAACCTTGGGTTGATATATTTTACTTGCTGATGCAACAGTCGATTTGAGGTATCCCTTTGGTTTTAACAACTTTTTGGGATCTTACATTGGTGTGGCCTGCTTATCGTCTAGATTTTTTATGGTATTCTTTCGACCGATGCCAATTTTATCCATGGTGGAGTCACCAATTAAAAATAAAAATAAGCCTTATGTATTCAATCTTTGTTCACCATCAAAGATAGAAATTTACCTTGTCGATTTCCCAGGGAAAAATAACTTCTTTTCTCCATCCCCGACAACGGCACCAAAATGATGTTGTTCCTGAGATTAAACTTAAGGCTCAAAGAGTAATTTCAGGCATCAATAAAGTTTTAAAATAATGTTTTTTAAACAGTTCTTTTTCTACCTTTAGTTATATAAGAAATGATTCCTAAATGAAATAAATAATGGGACAATATAGAGGTCATATTTCATTGTCTGAATCATAATTATAATATCAAATTTGTGAAGGAAACTTACAAAACTGTTAAACAAAGAAAGGCATCAATTACTGAAGATTCTAACCTTGTTGCAGTAGAATAAAAATATATAGTGCACCCTTGAAAAAAATATAAAGTACCATAATTCACATAGATTGCAGGTCTTGTTTTACTCACAGTAAATACAGAGGAAAAACTACTCACTTAACGAATTACTGATTTAATACGATTACAATAGTTGTAATACTAAATTAAAATCAAACATTTATCAATGAATTGCATAAGGAAATATGAACATATGGAAACACAAGAGAAACACTCGACTCAAACTGAGAGAAAAATTGGAATCTTTGTCTGCACTTGTATTAATACTAAAAAATGAGAGTTTTCTCTATTACATTCGGCAAGAAGAAACCTCTAATAGATCTTGAATCTATGTATTTATACAACACTATCACAACTCAAAATGTTTGGACTTCTTACAATAAAAATAAAAAATATTTGAAATAAGACAATAGTGTGTAGAATCTGATGAGCTTCATTGGTATTCCCCTCTATCTCTTCATCTTCTAGCAGAAACACTTATTTTCCTTATTCCTGTAGGCTAGACACATCTATCGTCTAGTATTCTTAATAATTAGGTATAATATTCCGACCATTGTAGTTTTGTTGCCATCTGTCCCTCCAGCTATGTTCAACAATGTAGTGACATTTTCTTACCTGCTCCCAACTGTGATTTCTTTTACATGCTCTATACATCGGTTGCATTTATCTAATAATTACACTAGAAGCCTTGAAGGCTCAACTGTTTCATTCACCTTGAAAGTGTATAATTTCCTTTCTAATTGAGGTAGCCTTTCTTCGATTCTTTTCACTTCTTGAGATGTGGCCTGTAATTGTAAGCTTGTCTTCACTAACCACTTATCGATTTTAAGAAGATTGACCTGGCTCATTTTCTGAATGGTTTCCAGAGTTTCCTCTTTTCTCTTTATGGAGTTCTTATGGTTCATTTCTATATCAATTTTCCCCACGACTTCCATGATATCACTTCGCTTAAGATCGATCAGTCCTTTGTCTAATGATGACAACACTTCTAGGTAAGCCTCTTTTACTTCTTTGGAAAATCTTTTGCTTTCTGTCAGATTTGTCTCCCAGACCTTTAGAGCCATATCACCTCTTAATTGTTCAAACGGGGAGAGCAAAGGAAAATCAGGGAGATTATCTTTCTGTACCGATACGATGGATTCTTGAAATTTAACTTGGCTTGAGCGGACCTCTCTTTATTTGACGTAGATGTCATTCAAAGAAACATCTACTGTCTGGTATCACTTTTGAATAACATATACCTTCAGAAAGAGGTCTTGTTGGGAAGCTTCCAATTTCTCATTTAAATCTAAGGCTTGAATTTGGAAGGCTGAAATATATATTGAGGTACCTTCAGTCATTTTTAATCTAGTTTGCATTTGTCTTATAAATTCATCACGTTGAGTGATTAGACCCTAGTTGATTTCTGAACTCGGATGGAGCTCATCAAGATTGACTCGGATCTATTGGATTTGTTATCGATCATTAGCTCTAATCTGCTCCAAATCTTGACTCATTCTATCCCAGACATTCTGTTCAGTGGTGTATATCTGCTTTTGTAACTATTCTACCAACAGACACTTTTGTCACAACTGTTCGACCAAATTGTCCACAAACCATTGATTGGTTGTGGAAAAAACACCTAACAAACCTGTAACTTCTTTTGCGAATTCAGTATCATCCCTATCATTCCCGTCATATATCATTCTCTTCCTTTTGGTTATCACTCCATCCTTCTGGTGTTATTCCTTTTTCATGATGGCCTCCCCTTTCCTACTAAAGAAGAAATCTAAAGGAGGCATCTCTTCGGGTGATATGGGGGTAAGATCGCTTACCAAACTAATTTCAGAACTAGGATTTCTGAAATTGGATTGCAGAGAAGTAAGCAATGTAATGGGAGTATCAATCTCAGTGGACTATTGTTGCTCTGTTGTATTCAAGGTACCAGTAGGGGTGGCTGGTGTTGAAGGTGGTATATCAGGTCCCTGCTTCATGTAAGCTTTGATTTGTTCTAGTGCCTCAAGGATTATCTGTCCCGACAATGAGTCTTCTAATTCCTGTGTCAAAACCTCGGAGATCTTTGGGGCCTCCTCAACCTTGTGTTTACCAGAGTTCTCTTGTTCAGAACCTGTATGCATATATTCCTATGCAGGAGGAGAAACTATCGACTCTCCTTGTAGTACCTTTGGTAGACTATTTTTCCTGTGCCTTTGGAAACTGATAAAACATGCTTGTTGGTCTGAAGGCAAGGTTTGAAATCTTTCCTTCACCTCTTCATAGGATCTAACTTCCATGAATATTTTGTCATACAGGGAGTTTTCATGCACATATCACCTCATGTTGAATTGCGCTAGGTGGTTTTCCACAATCTTGTGTGGGTCGTTCCTTTTGAATTTGATGTCCACCAATTTGACACCTTCCAGATCCATGACCTCCACTTTGGAGTGACCAAAATCCAATAGTGAAAACATTTCTACTTGGATAGGGAAAGTCGGCCATACCTTTTTCTATGTTGCCTTCAGTTCCTTGCTGATGCCTCCTGTTACTATCTGGTAGGCCACTTCTCTTCTTACTATTGATGGGACCTAAATCCCTTGTCTCAACAGTAGGAACCAAACCCACCATAGAGGCCCAATTAGACTCTGTAGCATTTAAAATGGAATGGTTCTCCAGATCTTGCGATATGGCCAATTTATCAATGGGCTTTGTGTTTCTTTGTGAAGGATATTCCTTTAGTTAGGACTATTTTCTTCTGTATTTTCTCTTGGGTGGGGCTGATATGAGAGATGAAAGCCAACATAAACCAACTTGAAAATTAACAAGATTACATTTTAACTACTGGGGAAGAGATTAAGCTTGGGATAACCCGCTTCTCAACATGCATACAATTACTCTATACCATAGGCCTAGTACTAATACATTAACCATGTGAGCATCTAATTACTGTATGAGAAACTAACTATTAGAAAGAAAGAACATATGTAACAAGATAATGGAAAGAAAAATAATTCATCTACCATAACCATGCATTACATAATAACACAACGATTTATCTTCATCATTAAAGAAAAGAACATCAAAACATTGCACCAGATAACTTGACAACATAATTAATTTCTCTTACTCATTACTACATCATTCATGAAACATGATAGGAAATAGTTCTTCTCCAAGTCCAATCACATGCATCTAATGAAAATAGTTTGTCTTTGGTCCAGAAGGACTTCTCAATTCATAGTAGTCTCAAAATAATTCTTAACAACCAAAAAGAAAGAGCTCTTACAACAACCATCGACCCCTTGCTCATTAGCTGATGTATTTATTTATAATATATAGTTTTAACTGAAAATAACGGCTAATTGCAGTATAAACAAAACAAAAATCACCACGTGGTGTTATCTTCTAACAGCTTCTTTAACAATAGTCCTGAGATACTTCTTGGAAATAATGACTTCTCTCGTATTCAGTCCAACTAGCAAACAAATTTTCACTAATTTGAGCCCATGGAAATCTATGTTGTTTCGTCGGGGCCGCATATATTCCCCTGGTTTCTACTGCATGCACATGGTACTTTGCTAACCTGGAGTTCACTTGTTGTAGAATGGTTCAAGATTTGATTGGATGTTCTTTGAATTGTCGTAGTTTCCCTAGCTTCGTATTGGCTATTTTTGCGAGTTCTTCGGTCCATAACGCATCTTGTTCAACATGTAGTTTGACCATGTTGCTCAGATAAATGAAATTATCGGGGGTGTCAAACTCGAGGAGCTCTGATTCCTTCATTACTCTATCGATTTTGCTTCGGAATTTCTTTCAGGTTCATCAGCGAGATTGGGGAGCGAGCCTTGTTCAGTGATTAGGGAATTGTTCCTGCAAGCGGGATTGAGATACTTTAGCGATAAAGAGATATGACATAAGGTACTAACAAACATAATGGATCGGTGTGTATCTGTGAAGCTTGTTATTTTCGATCGTTTAATACTTATGTCATCCCGGCTGCTCCTTTGAATTACCTGCAATGTATTTTATCCATGTCGCCACTCATGTTTAGTTTGAATGAGTCACGTCATCATGCCATACCGTGGTAAATCAAGTACGACGGATACATGCATTGGAACTGTCATAGTGGCTACTCGACCTTTGAGACTGAGAAAAGATGCCAGAGTTGAGCATGTGTGTGTATGCTTCTAGAAGGTTGGGTACCATAGTAAGGAAGTTGTTAAATGCCTTCAGAGCCCGTATCACTAAGTGTGTCAACCATCATTTGTCAATAATGGAAGCTGGGGATTTTAAATAACTTCGAATGATCATACTGCACATTCTCCGCAACTTCGTTCGGTGGCGCTTTAATTGTCTTGGGTTACATCCGACGAGTAGCTGTGACGCGTTAAGTCTTCAAGGCATATTGTCATGAAACGTGAGTGTTCTTTTGGCATGCTTTGGTTTGCTTCTTTGTTTGGCTATAAATTCTGGGAATTTTGTGGGGAATTCTAGGCATAAGTCTAGTTTATGCCTTTGTGACGTTGAACTTGTGCATTTATTCAGGTGAGACTCGGTGTAGTGGTCCTTATCACCTGTAGGCATCCAATCCACCAATTGTTTCATTATGGTATCCTCTCCTAACAAGGGACGAGGTTTGCGACGTAGAAAAAATGCTAGGTCCGAGCCCCAATGTGCCTGGGATTCCTTCTTATTGGCTCCCAGTGTCTTTGAAGCTTCAATAGGAGGTACAAGCCTTTTCTCGGAGAGGGTGTCAGTGCCTCTAATGAGATTTGGGGTGGAGGGAAGTACGCTTGAAAGAGGTATGATGGGGGTTGCACCCCCAGAGGAGCGGACGCCATAGAGAAGAGGAAGGCCTCGAAAGGACATGGGAAAAAGGAGGGAGACCTCCCCCAAGATGAGTTGAGTGTACATCCCGCTGCTGAGGGGTATACGATGCTTACTAGTTGGTCAGGGCTTGTGGAGACTACCAGTAAAGGAAGTGGGGGACAAAAGGGGAGGGAAAAAGGATTGGGTTCTCCCGTTAAGAGTCCCATCCAGTAGTTAGAACAATAACAACTCGTGATAACTAAACTCTATCAAGAAAATAGGGAGTTGTGGAGCCAGTTGGTGGCGAAGAACCAAGGGGTATAAAAATTGCAAGGTTGCAGAGGAAGCACCATTTGGCTCCAGAGACATCTTTGAGAAGCTCAAGACACAATTTTACAGTTACGCAAGGCGCAGAGGATGGCATCAAAAGAGGAAAAGGAAATGTTACATGGTGCGAGAAGCAGTCCGGGAGAGGGTGTGCGTGCAGGAGATGCATAATGGAAACCCCCCCCTCCCCCTTGCTTTGGGTTCCCCACAGTGACACTTAACATTTCTTCTCTCTTGTCGTAAGATTTTTGTACTCTCACTTTGACCGGGTTGGTCAGTAAAGACACCGACGATATCTACTCGTATGTAGCCCAAGTTTGGCGGGAAATTTTATAATTACATGAAAACTTGAAGCTTATTGAATGCATCATGTTCCCTTTTGGATGTAAATTAACTGTTTTCTTTTATTTGCATTTTTCACAGATTATGTGATTTTATAATTGTTATTTTTGCAAATGTGAAATTGTTGATATGTTTTCTCTAAAGATTCTAATATTGATTGAATTTGATGTGGCTTATTAACCCGAGATTACTTAAAATATTTGAACATAAAATTCATCATTTGGATGGTGGGTAAGGATTGCACTTAAGGGATCTACTTACATCAAAAGTACTAAAGGAAAAAGATATTGCAACTACCTATGCTTGAGTGGCATCGGGGATCGGTAATTTTAAAAGTGAAATGTTAATGTGTATTTTAATTTGTAATTCTTCGACGTTGAAATTGTGTTGGGTGTCAGCAATCAGAAATACCGCCCTTCCCTTTGCACGATGCTTACCTTTTCATTTACCTACAGAAATCGAACAGGTCGGTCTTCAACGATACCTCTGCCAAAGTTCAATCGTAAAAAGAAAGAGTTTCATTTGCCGACGCCAATGAAGATCGGTGTTCGGCTATTTTAACCTTCTCAAATGATTTTCAAATCCTTTATCATTTACCGATGCTGAACTCCTAAGCATGTCATGGAGATCTTTAGTGTGTCGATACCCTAAGTAGCTTATTAAGTACCCTATTAACGATTAAGATGATTCTTTGTTGTATGTTCAGGCTGGCTTTAGAAAATTCAAACATGAACATAAAAATAAGTGCAAGTATCAATTTCATACTAAAGGAAAAAAATACAGTGTAAAGGACCAAGTGGTACCCAAAAGTTAAAAAATGAACATAGACTTTTAGGGTGTGTTGAGTTCTCAACACATACCAGCCAGTTTGGTAAAAATTGTGGAAGAGCATGGGGAGGGACAGAGCACCCAAAAACTCTAATATAGGAGAAGTTCTCCTCAATGAACCAATCTTCTAGCTTTCCCAGATTCCCCATAATTCGATTTGAAATTCGAGGAGGTGGGTGGCCATACAAGGCTATGTGAATAGGGATCACAATATTATGGTAGATTTCATAAAATAAATCCTTTCCTTTGTCTTCCCATAACTTGGAATGGTAGAAGTGAATGGGCTCTACACTGGCCGGGGTCCAGCTCCAATTCATCAATGGGAAAGGTGTCAAGAAATAGATGGTGTCCATGACATACGTAGACATATAGAAAGGGGTGGGTGTCCCCTTTGATTTCTCCATTTTGTATTTAGTAATTCCTTTGGCCAAATTATCTGACACCATTTTGGGCCAATTAAAAGTGTAGCACTCGGCCACCTCGTGCATGATAGATACCCATTCCACCAGGAAATGAGTAGTGATATTCTTCCCGAACAATCGACAAAGCATCGTGGTTATGTAAATCATGTGAGTGTCCAACGAAGTTCTGACATACATACCATGAGCGTCGACCCTAAACTTCTATGGGTGACCCCACCAAAACCACATTATATTGGGATAACTCCTATCGTATTGGATGCATTCCCTTTGTTCGAACTCCAAAATAAATGCAACATTGTAAGTATATTTAGGATTGGGAGATAGATTATACATTACTTGCATATGCTCTGGTCGGAAAGAGCTGACAATGAACTTTTGATGGTTGACAATGTTCCTAGTCTAGATGTCGACGTGCTCCAAGGCCTATCTTATCATGTCGTTGTAAGGCATGAGTCTCGGTCATGTTGTTATTGTTAATACTAAGAGGGGGGTTGGATCAGTATCAAGTAAAATTTAAAACCTTTTTCAACTTATACTTAAACCATTCAACTATATCCAATGAGCAAT